>JAGVSQ010008560.1:0-14302 GCA_022683975.1 Rhyacophila evoluta
GGAGTACACAATAACGTAATATTACGGTTCCCGCAGGCCAAGTGTTAAAATAAAACCATAATGTACAAATACAGCAACAAAGATTCAAACTTATACTCGCGATTTTTTTCATTTCATTAACAATTTATATTCTTCCGATGATGAGTACCAACAAACTAATATTCATAGACAAGACAAAAATAATCATTAAATTATTAGGTTTTGTAATGATATAAATTTAAATACGCTCACAAAATACACCAATCGTGATTTTGTTAATATTATAACTTTTATCAATCACATCTGTCACATCAATCGGCATCTGACAAAAAAAAAATTATACCATTTATTTTAAAAGCCTTCTGACTAGTGACATCTTTGACAAAGATCTTTAATCAAAATGTTTTTCATGACCATTATTTTGCACGTTACACTGCTTAAAATGTTTTGTAATAGGAAGTTTAATTTATAAAATGGATAATGAATGTGTGTTGGGTTGTACAGCAGCTATTAGTGTAAAAATAACAGTAAGTTTAATGAAAAAGAAGAAACCGCATTTGGATAAGGCCATAGATTGTAAAACACGATCTGAGAGAGATTATCAGAACTTGCTTGGAGAATAAATTGCAAAGTGAGGATATCAACCAGGGCCGTGTCATGTTATAAACTAATAATTGTGTCAAAGTTCATAACATTATGGTTCAAATTAATACAGGGCATTATTTTTTCAATTTCTGGAAGCAAATTATAACATAAAATCCATTCAGTAATTTTTTATGTCTTCATTATCTCTTGATCACTATATTCATATACTTATTATATCGTTGATAACAGGGCAGTGTATAATTAATTCTAAGCGAATAAAAATACTATTAATTGTTATAACACTACATATAAATGAAGTCTATAATTACGACTTTACTTAATATGTAGATCCATTGTATTTGAATCTATGAAAATAGGAAATAGCAGAAGAAAAATAAAATGTAATCATGCAAATTGGAATTGAGCTTGAATGTGAATATTGATTATTGAGATTGATAACGGTTTTAAACCAAAAATAAATAAATTAACAAGTTCGTGAATAACATTTGTCAAACTACAACAAATGCGAATAAGGTATACGTGGAAGACCAGGCAAAAAATTATTTTGTTACTTTACTTTGAAAATAAGGTGGCAAAGATAAGTACGCGTTTCGCAAAAAACGTAAAAGTTACAACCCTGTAAATCGAATTATTTTCAAAACGACTACTAGTATGAATAAATGTTTTTATATTTTTTGCAGAATTTTTTTTAATCTACAAATTTGAAGTCGAATGTTTTTAATCATAAGTAACCGTTAACGAGATATTCACGAAAAACTGTTTTGGTATCAATATATAATAATATCAAGATCCATATCAAAATTCAACATTCTAAGAATTTTTCAAGAATTACGTCTTTTTTTGGAGTTTATTACTTATTTTATAAACTTTTGTTGAAAAAATAATATCGCGTTTTTATATTGTTATAAATTATAATTAAATAAATTTATAGTATCATAGACTTTTTATAAAAAATGGATTTGCTATTTTCTTTCTATTTATTATTAATAGTTCTAGCGTTGCTATTTTTCAGCTAATTTACGAAGTATACTTGATAGTATTATATTATCAATTAAAAGAGAGTTCACTCAGCAGCTTTTTCAGTAAAATAAAGTACAATTCGTAAAACGTCAGATCGCACGTGAAGCGGTAATGTCAATATGACAAATTTAAACATCGGAAATTAAATAAATTATGAACAGGCTAACTGTTGACCGACATAAAAACAAGTATCTTACAAGGGAGGAACTTCTCCAACTCAGCAAGGAGGTATTTTACAAGTCTTCGCATATTTTAATTGATATTATTCGAATCTACTAGGCATGTGCATTACGTATTTGCCTAGTTCGTGTCATCATTTTATCGGAGGTCACTTTACCCGTACCCAATACTTTTATAATTTGTATTAACTTTTAAGTAAACCACAAAAATAAGCGGATGTTACATATCGAGTAGATATCCAATAAGACAAAAATGTTAATTGTTTCCGATAAGTGACACATGTCAATATGCTGAATTAAAAATAACATGTTTATGGTGTCATTATATGTTTTCAGGATTTAGCCGACACAATTATTCAACTACAATCGCATACAATTCAACTGAAAAACATAATTTTAAGAAATAATCATCAAAAGAAATCTGGTAAAACGAAAAAGTCCAAAAGGGACAGGGAATTTGACTTTTCCAGGTAAAGTTGGATAACTTAATTATTTAACGCTATACATTTTAGGGTATATGGTGGTCTCATACCCTTTTCCACTATTATTTATCTGTGTGTATAAACAGTTTTATTAGTCATTAGATATTATAACTGGTAGCTTCATTATCTCTTAACTTCTGTCCTGATTTACCATACAAATATTCACTGATACCCAATATCGGTTATTATCAAGGTGAGCTATCTGAAGAAATAAGTCACAGATGTTTCGCAAACATTGGCTCATTTAGGCATCTCAGCTTGAAAATAGCTCCAATATCTACTACTGTTTCCCGTACTCAAGTCTATCATTTTTGTTTTCATTTTAAAGTTAAAAATGTTATTGGCTGCGTAAATGTATTTGCATTTCTTCCAAGAAATCATCATAATAACTGCTGGAGTCATCATTTGATGCAGGAATCTTTATTCTATCATTCTCATCCTGTTTTTTAAAAAAAAATTAGCAAAAATTGAACAAAACAATATAAAATAATCCATTATACCTGATAAAACCTCTAAAATATAATGGCTGTGCATTTTAGTAAAACTACATGCTCTTGCACTGTAATCAAATTTATGAATTATAAAAAAAATTGATATATCTCTTAAAATATTCTAGATGTCAATCCCGAAGAATTTTACTGAGAATTGCATATCTAGGTGTGAGGTATAATGGCCTTGCGGTCCAGGAAGATTCATCGGAAACCATTGAAGCTTACCTTTTTTCGGCTCTTATAAAAAGCTGTCTGATCCAATGCCGCGAAAAGTCAACATACCACAGATGTGGTAGAACAGATAAAGGAGTCAGTGGAAGTGGACAGGTAACATGCCAGATAATTATTAATCGTGTTTGTAATCTTTTTTCAAATGTATGAAATGGTCAACTTGTGGTAAATTCAAAGTTTTCTAATTTTATGAAATAATTATTCAGGTTATATCAATAGACGTCCGAAGCCGTCTCACAGCTGAGCAGCTGGCTGCAAAAGATAGTAGTCGATACGAAGAACTTGACTATTGTAAAATTCTCAACCGACTCCTTCCAGAAGATATCCGAGCCATCGCCTGGTTGCCGATTCCACCACTCCCTGAGACTGAAGATACGTCCATAGAGCCATACAGTGCTAGGTATATTTCAATATTATTTCGACATTGTTATATGCATTATCATTGTCTAGTTTATATATAACTATAAGTTTCATCATAACAATGACATATGTCATATTCAAATGATGTATATGAAAAATTGCATAATATTTTAAGAAATGGAATAGTTATTTTTCTTTCTTAGATATATTTATATATCTTTCACAGGTTTGATTGCAAGCGCCGTACTTATAAGTATTGGTTTCCGAAAGGATGTTTAAATCTTGAAGCGATGGCTGAAGCTTGTCAATATCTCAAAGGCTCTCACGATTTTAGAAATCTCTGCAAGATGGATGTGGCCAATGGAGTCATCTCCTACTATCGATACATCCATTCAGCGAGTGTAGTTAGTGTGGGCAAAAATCAAGATGATAAAGGTAACGATTCCTTAAATCTGTCAATTTCTAAAATTATTTTTAATTTAACTCTTACATAGCATAGTGATGAATCGTTAAGTAACCATTTATAATAGCATTCAATTTGTCACATTCTCATGCAAATAGTTTGTTGTTCACGATCTGCATTTATATTCTGATATTCATATAAATTCACACAATGTCTAGACTCTAGAGAATGCTTTAGTCTCATTATTGAATCACCTACTTTACTTATTCTTATTTTGCACAACCACAGGTTACAGTATGCACTACCTTCAAGTGACTGCCAATGCTTTTTTGTGGCATCAAATTCGGTGCATGGCTGGTCTGCTGTTTCTTGTTGGCAATGGAAGTGAGAGCCCACTAATAATCAAACAACTACTGGATGTTGAAGCAAATCCAAGGTATTCTTTTTTACTAAAAATCTTCACAGATATTTCATGATGTATCGATGTTACCCAATATAACCTCACACTCCTCAACTCTTACTGCTCGGTGGTGGATATTGAGAGACCAGTACTTATAGTTTATGTTATTTCTCTAAATGTACCGATTGCAAGGTCTTCATACTTTATCTATTCCTCATAAAAACCCCTATGATCTTAATAATGTCATTATGAAAACTAAGACCGGCATGCACATGATGACATTGGATGTGTGTAATGGCAGTATCCATCACTCATTTGGATAAAGTCATTACACCTGAAGGGAAGAGAAGTAGTATTCAAAGTGGCTACAGATAGTCGTCAGTCAGTAAAGGGTATCTGCCCAGATATGTCGTCTCTTTTGTTTCTCTTTTATTTATGCATTTTTTGCACTCATTTAAAATTATTTGAGTTTAATGTGTAATAAAATGATTTTTATAGCTAATTACACAAATTAATCTGGCAGATTTTGCATAACTTGGTATTAAAACATAGTGTTAAAGAAATTACATACTAGGATATTTTTCTTCTTGACATGCTATTCCCAGAGCTGAACGTTTACTAGATTGATGAAATATTTATCGAATATAAAAACAATAGTAAAAAAAATTCTCTTTTCAGAAAACCACAATACAACATGGCCATTGAAGCTCCTTTGAATCTATTCCACTGTGCATATGAAATATTGGAAGATTTCGAATTAAAAGATGACGAACCAGAAATTCCCGTGAATAAACCGATAAAAAATGTAAAAAACACTACCGTACATGAAACACCAACATTAACCGTAGAAAATCATGTATCTGAACATCAAAACATAAGTTTAGATAGGCAGCTAAATACTTCAAGGGCTCAAAATGGTGTAAATGAAAATACACAAAGTTTACAGTTATCAAAATGTCTTGAAAAATCTGATTTTGAAACTAAACAAATATCTACAAATTCTACCGTAAATAATGTACAAAATCAGTATGTATCGGACGGCAAGCAACAAAATGACATGGATCACTCTAGCGAAAATTCATTACTTCACTCTGAAACAAGAGTAAATCATTTAAAACGTAAAACAATAAGTGAATCAGACGGGGAGACTCAAAGTAAAATTCCTATGAACGCTTTCAACAATGCATCTGCTACAGGTAGAATAACTAATGAGGAGAAAGAGAAAATGACTCTATCTGAGTATACGGAGAAGGCTACGGCAAATGTCTTCGATCCAAATAAAGTAGATTGGTGGTTTATAGATTTGGAAGAGTTAACGGCCATTATAAAGTGTTTCCAATCCCAGTGGTCCAGGACAGCTATTCAGTGAGTATATTAGTGCCAAAAAACAGTTCATTCATGCATACTAATATTATCAGTCCTTGGTAAATGATCATCTCACCATATGCAACTAATAGTAATGATATTCAAACTTGTTTTCACTTCCTTAGCAGTTTTTTTTTTTGTATATCTGCATTATGATACACAGTCACATAAAGTATTTCATAGATACTGCATTATTTATGATCATTGTGGGTGCATATACTCCAAAATCGTATGATCCAAAACATGTATTTAACTCAATCCATTAGACATCAAGTCCTTCATTTTAAATTTAAACAAATGTATAACAGTATATTTTATTCTATATTCCAGGGGTTCTATGATAAGAGATATCGTTGAGGAGTTGGAAGAACTTTACAATAAAGAGATTGACACTAGATCAAGAAATAACATGGCAGTTCCTGCAGAGGCCAGCAATGGCTGCATCAGGCGAAACGGAGACAAGATTGAATTTCTCCTACAGAGTGAGTGTTTGCTGCAAGGAGTCAAGGCGAAAATCTACCAGCCTTTACTCACCAGGAATACCTGCGGTAAGAATATCCAAACATTTTTTTATTTTCCGTGTATTTTTAATGTCATTAAATTATCAGAATTTTCACTTTAATCACTTTAAATTACTTACTAATATTTATTTTGCAGAGAGTCTTGAAAATCGAATTGAACATTATATAAAAAAGAAACGATTAAAGAAACCTGAGGAATGTGAGATGGTGACAAACATGTCTTCATGAGCTGATGGTACTGTGTAATGTTAATATAATACTTTGAAGGTGCTTGGACACGTTAAAAACCTTTATCTCATGTCTGTTGATAAGCCAAAAGAAATTTTTAGATTGAAATGAGACAACTTTGAATAATAATTATCAGGTAACACCATTGGGAATTGCCTTTGAATGAAATTGATAATTTACTTAACTTTGTGATATTTATTTATGATCATTGCCATTTATTAACAGATATGTGATTTGTAAGACTTTTAACTTTGGACTCCTCTGTTAATCATCGTGCTCTTTTATGTAACAGTCTCCATCGCTGATGGCTGCTACCACAGTTCTCTATAGTTTTGCCTGAAATATTATTGTTGTCGAAGTTACGTAGTTTGTTTTTAAAGCATTTTAAAGACATGTCTATGAAATCGTTTATATTATAACACTGTATAAATGTATTACTATGTTCGCTTGAAGAAATATAAATACTTTCCACGTTTAATTGTCAAACATTATACTTTTACTAAGTTTAGAGTATTTTTGTTTACAATGATTTATTAATTCATTCAATTTGGCTGTTAATTTATGTATGTGATGACATAAATAATTTTCGAAATGTTTTTTTTATTTAGTAATTTATTACCTTGGGTATATGTATTATGTTATAATATAGAATTGATTTTGTAGTGATTTGTTGCAAAACAAATATAAAACAACAAATGATTATTTTTTTTAATATCACACTTAAAATATCCTATTATAATTTAATGAAATTCATGTGCTATCATACTTATCATACATACAAAATATCCATAAATATGTACAATCATTGGAAAATGGTTGATGACCAGATTGCAGATAGAAGGGTTTTTCTATATGACAATACAGAATAATGCTGAAGTAGCTGAAGAAAACATTTTTCACTGGTTAGAAGAAAATGAAGGTAACCCCGGGTATCACATTATCACTTGGTATAAAAGAGTTGATTACAAACGAACATCAGACCTCAAAAGTGCAAGCAAAACTTGATTCTTTTCTTGAAATTTCATAGAGCCTCATCGATACTTCATCAATACAATTGTACCATTTATTTTCTTAATAAAACAATGCATTCAGAAAACCTACTTTTATATAGGACCTTTGGGTTAAATGTACATCACTTCACCTGCATTAATCTGTTATATCGAGGTTCAAATGTATATTAAAATAAAAACACCATTTTATATAGAGTATATTTAAATATTTTTCCGATGCTACAAATGTTGGCTTGTCTAAGTCTTCTCAACCATCTATTTTCTTCCGGATCTGTCTGTAGCTGTTTCCTTTCAGTTTTGGAAGCTCAGAATATTTAATTTAATTTTAACACAACACTATGCAGAAATATTTTTTTATCTTCCACTTTTTCTTCCATATCCCTTCCCTAAGTAAAATATATGGACACCACGTGTCACCTCCAAGAATCCCTGTCGCCCGCCAGTATTATTGCGTCCTCCCAGGTCACACCGACATCCCGTAACTCCGCCGAATACATTCTATAAATGGTGTTTAGCGGCCTTCCAGGACGCAGACAACCAGTCAGCTTGAAGAATAGGCAGATCAGGCTTAGACTTTCTTAAGGCATCCGCAATATGTGGCTGAGCCAGGTCCAACGTCACAGCTTCACTTTGTCAGTGATAAGTGGCTGCATGGCCCATTCTCTTATCTTCTCATTTCAAATGAAGTTATACCACCGTATCCCTAGAATCTGCCGCTGGTACCTGTTCTCGGAGCTAAGAATACGGTTGCTTCGGCCCTTTGTTGGGTGCCACGTTTCGCAATCGTAGAGCAGTATTTGGTTTTTACCTTGTATAGCTTGGAGTCCCAGACATTTCGCATGACATTGAAAGTTGCTCCAGCGATTCCTATTCGAATAGCGATTTTTTTATACACAAACAATTTTTATTATACACAAATAAAAACACATTTTCAATAATTCATGTATTTATTGTCAATAATAAATAATATTATTTTACACAGGTTCAGAAAAATATACAAACGCAACCTATTATTAACTATTAAGAACTCGTCATCGATAAAATTATCATAACACACCAAGAAATCATACAAGAATAATACAGGATTGCATATTGAAATAAATTCATTAAAATTATTGAGTTAGATATTCGAAACATTGAAATAACGCAGTTATAAATTCAAATGTTTTTCCAACCTTGTGTTATTTTCAAGCCATAGATTCAATAGTTGAGCGAATGGCTAACAACTATTCTTAATTGCTAAAATATCTCTCAATTGAAGTTTTATGTGCAGTAGACCAGTTAAAGATCTCTTGAATTTGAAATAGAATCATATGGTATAATGAAATTGTGACGTCTTCATATAAACTTGATAATATCATTTATTATAAACATTACAATACCTAATATTTTACTATATGGATGTGTTAAAAAAACAATATTATTGATTGACTCATCTCGACACTTACAACATAGTGAAAGATTAAGTGATCACAGATTAAAACTTAAAATTATAATCTTAAATTAATAACTTAATGGCAACATTAATGCGTTATCAGTTTTTTGGCATTTATGAACGAAATCACGACAATTTTATAAATAACTAACACTGCTGAAAAGAAGTAGACTGTAGTATGCCATATATTTCCAGATGGTGTTGTTTTAACCAACTGGGAAATATTTTATAATTAAAATTATTAACTTTATTGTTCGGTATTTCTGATCCAGATGTAGAGGATATGGACCTTCATGATGTAAAGATTTATCGTGTTACTCTGTTAGATTGTTCTTTGGAAAGATTAGTTTATGGTTGATTCAATCGCAGAACAATCTAAATATCAACAGCATAAATAAGATTGTAAAATACCAACTGAATTGACAGCAAATTTCCGATCTTGAATTGCATTCCAGTTTTTGTCTAGTACTCGTCAATAGTGTTATCATTTGAAACAATTCCACGTCTTCACTGTCAATAGCAACTATATTGCATTTTCATTCTCGGCTGATCTCGAAATCGTTCATTTGCCTTTACACAACAAGTAGTATGCGTGATCCATTAATAGTGCATCGTGAGATATCGAAAATGGTCATTGAAACACTCTGCCCAATTATCTAGCTACAACTTTAATATAGACCGTGAATGACAAATACGTTTATTATACAGGTATCTCTCATCATATATGATGTTAAAATATAATTAAACAAATGTGGGACTCTTTCGAAAAAAAACTCCATAGAGAGAACAGTTTCTACTCCATTATATAAATTATTAATCTGCTGAATCTGCTTTAATGTCTTAAATTGGAGAAACACCTGTAGATGTTCTGTTTTGCTTATCGATGTTGGCTGAATTGTTTTTAAAACTCGTGACTATTTTTGATATCCAAGT
The DNA here is from genome assembly GCA_022683975.1 of Rhyacophila evoluta. Taxonomy (NCBI): domain Eukaryota; kingdom Metazoa; phylum Arthropoda; class Insecta; order Trichoptera; family Rhyacophilidae; genus Rhyacophila; species Rhyacophila evoluta. The sequence goes on from JAGVSQ010008560.1 coordinate 9,644, forward strand.
TGCGTCATATAGAGATACTTGATTTAATATAAATAATGGATACACATTCTAATACTGACTGTAATAAATTTATTTAAGTAACTTACCACAAAAAAATGTAGGAAATATATTAGATCTACCATTAATTAAAACGTTTTTTGGGGTATTTGCGACAATTATGGTAATAGAAGTATTATAAAAAAGGGTAGGAAAAACGATAATTTAGATAATTTTACGAGGAATACATAGACAAAGGAAATTTTGTCGAAATTTGCATTCATTTTTATTACACGTAAATCGTTTGAATCACAGAAGAGATTAAACTGTCTATGGTACCTAAAACCATAAACTGTGAATGATTCAGTATTTTTACGATGATATTCAAAGTCAAATTATAAAATGTATAATGAAAAATTATTCTAAAATTAAAACCGTAGCATTAGATAATTATTTAGAATACTGGCAAGGATAAAACTAAAAAGATTTATCAAATTAAATAATAATTTATCATTCGGGTCAAACGTTTATCAGGTTATACATACAAATGGTAGATAGAGGTATTACAGGATCTTATAGAATATTGTATATCCTAAATTTTAAATAATAGTATTATTGAGACATTTGAAACAACAATAGTCACTTAAGAAAAAACGTATTAAATTAAAATGGTTGCAGTAATAATTGTCTATGACATTTACCTATATTATTGATCAAATTGATATACATATGCTCACAACACTGAACAAATACATTCATAAAATGATCATGCACTACTACGTAGACGGTAAAAAGGTCATGGTATATTAATATAGAAAGAGTTTCTATTTTAGATCTATCACCTAATCCTAAGATACTAAAAATCTCGCGACATTTTAAAGTTGGCAACACTATCATCCGTATGGTTGGAATTGCGAGCGCAACAAAATTAAATTCATATACCTGACACATATCATTCAATAGATGCCTATTGTTGTGAAAATTGTTCACAATATCAGACGTCGAAAGAAGATTAAAACTATTAATTTGATAATTCAGACTAACTAAGTAAAACCATTTTGATTTCAAGTCATCACAGTAAATTAAATTTAAATTAAATGGCGGCTTATTCTTTTGCAGAAATGTTTGATCAAATTGACTTTGTTTCTTGTTATATTTGTTCGATTGACAATGAAAATTTTGCATATCAAATAATTTAAAAGAATCTGATTCTTTAGATTGAAAGATTAAGTAAGATGTATGATGTAAAATATACATGGCACAAGAGTACAAAGTAACTAAGAAAATATACGATTTCGATAATAGAATTAGAGAAAGAATAATGAAGATATAGATTGATTTTATGCTTTGTGAATAAAATAAATAGTACGATTTGTTATTTGGCAACACTGTATCGTATTGTCTATAAATAATTAGGCTGTAAATACCTAAATTAATGAAATAAATTGACCTTAACCTAGTTTCAAACAAAATCAGTGCCGTTGAATACATAATAATATTATAGTAAAAAAACTCAAGGAACATTACAATATAAGGTCTAATGAGACCTTCACATGAGATTACCATAGACATTTTACAATAATCATAACACGGTTTAGGATACAATGACAATATGCATTCTCCTTTGGGTAATAATAATAATATTACAATAGACAATAATAAATATTTGAGATATACCCACACAGGCATGCAATAGAGAGTACACGCACTTCGTAAATATAAATGATTATTAATGATACGTAAGACCGGTATATTATTAGACATGATTACTTCGTTTATATTGTATTTAGAGTCACATCTGACATAGAGACAACACTGGAACACACTTAACACATCTGAATTTATTTCAGAATTGTTGAAAATAATCTCAGAATTATACATTCTTGCATTTATGTCATGTAAAATGGTTTCTAAGCTACCTAAAGAGCTTATATAATTTAGCTGCCGAGGCAGGTAAGTGGAAATTCCTTGAATATCCATAAAAACAAACTGATAATGACATCTTTTCAAATAATACACACTTGTAAACTGTGAACGTCCACAGACAAAAAAACAGTGCTTTGACACACAAGATGGAATAATTATAATATCACTTACAATCAAATAAAGACAGCTTTTAATCTTTCCATATAACTTGATAATATTTGACTGCGTCGACACCAATGATGTTATTTTTTTAAAACATAAAATAATATACCAAGAATAGTTGAATTTCATGAATTTTTCATTAAATTGTAAACAATCAGATTCTGCATACTTGAAACGATTACGTGTGCCACGTTGCCTATTAAAAATAATACTTTTATTAAATTCATCTAGTGTTGAGCATAGATTATTGAATAATAAATAATTGTTACCGAATAATCTCGAAAATTTTAGCTGTCCTGAAATCGCGACATCTTTATTTATTTCTTGAATATTAAAAAGACTGCTTTTGACACATGGGAGCACATTTAAGAACACACATGATAGTTGCCTGATTTTTAATTTTTTCAACCAATTACAGTAACAATTAAAGATTAACATTACAACACAATCATAGACAATCAGATTGACTGGCAACACTAGGATTGAAAGTAAAATAATAAAACATGTGGAATATAAAATATTAAAATTAAAGAAAGCTATTAATAATGGTTTATCAACGTAAATCGATAATTCCATATTAGCGGTAATCTCACAACCATACATTGAGTAATTAACCAATGCTATCATTGACCCTGGATGAATTAAAAATGTATTACTAACAGATGTGGTATCACACTTTGTTTCAAAGTTTGCAATCAAATTTTTTTTCAATGTTGATAATAACATAATTAATAAAACACAGTTTGATATAAAAATATAAAAAATCAGCAGTAAAGTATTAAATAGTAAAATTAATACTTTTATAACAACACATATTCTTATGATAAATGTGTAATTATAATTGCTGAGAGAATTAACTGGGGTAGAAAAATTTAAGCAGAAAATACCAACGAGTATTAAAACAAGTGATAATACACAATTTTGATTGATGTCATTATGTGATTGGTAATAGCGATACCATATCCAAAACTTAATTTTAAATGCCTCAATATAATCACATTTCATTTCTCTTACAGTCTGCATTCCTGCCACGTTTTCGATTACACAACCAATTCGTGATGATAACCTACGCTTCAAAGCAGTTTCAAAATTTTTATTTGATGAAGTCAAAAGACTTACTATTAATACCATTTTGATATCACATTTTCCAGATGACGATTTCCGTTTCCCTTTCACGTTCGAATCGTCATTTTGCAAACACGACTGATATACTCGCGTAATTTTAAGATTAGTTTCATTCGAGAGACATAATAATAACATAAAGCAATAAGTGTAAACATCACAATCCGGAAACAAATGATCAGCAAATACAGATTCTGTTGTATTTCTACGAGGAGTTTCTGTAAAATGACATATGCATAAACAGTCCAAGAACAATCTAAATATACTCGCTGACTTGATGAAATTATTTGATAACAGTGCAGTTTTATCATTAAATAAAATTGCACAATCGATTCCAGGTTTGTGACAATAATTTAACTGATTGACTGACTTAAAAAAATGTATCAAACACACTAGTGGTAATTCATTACTCCGGCTTACTGATGATATCCTAAAAAGAACACATCCACGATGAGTTATTAAAAAATAGACAGATTCAAAGTTGCGATTCGTTGAAAGCATCGTAACGAAAGAACAAATATAAATAATGACATAATTTAAGCAAACCATAATATACGTTGAAGAATTGTGTAGTGATGATGTGGGTTTCCGATGAAGGAAGCCAGAGGCCTTGAGCGCCACGGGTTAAGGGGGACAGTGAGGTCTTTTTGGCTTTTTAAGGTTCGGGTCTTCTTCTTGTCCGGTCCGGGAAACTTCTGTGTATCTTTCACCTTTGAGAGAGACGATTTTGTTGTCGCGGTAACGGACCATCTTTTTCGGTTCTAGTTTCGGAGCAAGGGGTTTATGCTCTTTGGAATCAGAACTTTTGTCTACATACGAGTACCTGAAAAAACATGAGTTTTAATAAAAAAATCGTTCTTTTTGTGTCATACAATTTTCAATTTCATTTAAACACAGTCTACAGAGTATATTCAAAGGAAATGTGTGATGGTGATACTGCTCGAAGAAATATGAGAAAATTAGACAGTGGTAATTGTTTAACATGAAAACATTTATCGTAAAAAATCAGCTAACATGAAAATAATAATACTGCGGTCCTGAGAAAATTTATGTAATATCATACATTTTTTTTCCATTGACATGAAAAGATTTCACGTCTTGAAGGAACAAAATGTATCTACTGTCGCCAGCCACATCGTCACCCAGATGTTTTACCCTTTTTTCACTAGACCTGTAGTTTTCAAACAATAATTCCTAGGTACTGCTTGTTTTCAGGTAAAGGCAAAGCTGATTATCAGAAGTCAGTCTGTCTTCGAACTTGGTGATGCTTGCATTGCAAGTGTCGAATATTGTATTTTTGTGATTGTGATGTATTGGATATTGAATAGATTAAATTTTACGACATTGGTTAGCTTTTTTCATGCAACTCTTAACATAATTTAAAAAAATATTTCAGTTCCCTCAATTTCATATTAACACTACCGCGTAGTTTTGCCTAAAACTTACGCCTGATACCGCATGTTTTTGGCACAA
>JAGVSQ010008561.1:0-14302 GCA_022683975.1 Rhyacophila evoluta
TCGCTAACAGTGATCTCACATATGGAAGTTTTCCAGTTTTAAATAATTTAGAATTTTAAATCCAGTTTACATAAAGTCTTAAATTATTAATGACAACCATGTTACAAAATGATAAATGTGGGTCTATATTTTGGGTCTTGACTTGGTTTTTTGATTTCGTTAGATGCGCCAATGGAGTCTCCCCGTACAACAGTTTGTTACCTATGTACTCACGTCATTTTTGATTTAGCATAGGGGCATGCTTGACTTGCGCAGACATTATGCTAGCATACCAGTGGCGTATCTATTGTATATTATATTAATAATAATTAAGAATGCGCTAAAAATTTTGTATGTATTTATAGACGTTACAGTCAGTATTTGATGTAATAATATATCAATCCGCTCTATTATTAATTCCAAATTGAAATGAAGGAATGACTCAAATTCGACAATAAAATATAAATGCCCAAATAGATTAGATAGAGTTAATTAATGTTTTCATTCGTTAGAGAAACAAACGCGGGGTCACAATGATAAATTACAAGTAGATAAAGTCATGCAGATAGTATTTTTTAAATTGTGTTTTTGACAACTTACAATAAAATGCCAACTTCGAGAAGTAAATATGTTGAATCTAGGAGCTAAGCGTCTGACGTTTAGCTATCAAAAAATCGCTTAGCAGTACCAAACTTTTAACGTATAAATACAGTTCGACAAGTGACATTTCGTATCCTTCGATGTTGTATTATAATAATTAAATATTTTTGAAAATATTAATTACGATGTGTTATTAAATATTCATAATAGGAGATTACTTTGAAGCAAAAATCATTCATTTTAGGGACGAATGGTTGCAAATCCCGTTTTCGTACATTCACATTTCAAGCAAAAACGTACTTCCGTATTCCCCATATCCATCACAATAATCCGTTCTCAGAGCTCAGTGCTCAGTTTTGTTGAGCGCTTACTGTGAGCTATGATTCACAACCATAAAGTAGTACATCCAGTGTGGAAATATTCGGCATTCTACCTATACATCGTAAATCTTCACAATACAACAATCAATAAACCATAAGGAAGCTATATAATTATAATCCAGAAGAGTTAACATACATAACTCAAAATACAATTTAAACAAAATTAATTATTAAATGAGTTGTTTTAATTTCATGTTTTTATTTATTTCACATACTGGAAACATTATTATAACTTTAAGACACTCAATATCAGGATCAAAAATCAAAGAATATAAATTAAATATATAAAAAGGCGAACTAAATATTAACAAAAGTAAATAAAGACAATTGAAACAAGATAAATAGCAGCTACAAAAAGAGTTTTAGATAGATCCTAATTTAAGAAAATATTAAACAGGATTCATCTAACTCTACGCTCATTCGAGTAAAAGATATCAGTAACCGAGGCATTTCATTAAACATAACCATTCTTATCCGCCTAGGAATAAATATTGTCAGGCTAATTTTATACGTTGGAATAAGATAAAACAGCTGATTTTTTCGATTTTCCGATAGTTATCAAGAACAACGAGCAATTTTAACCAGAATTTTAAAATTCTCGATAGAACAACGCATAAGCCAAAATAATTAATGTCCACATACACAGTCTTCATTAGTTTGTAATATTGCCAAACAATCGGTTAAAACTCATTATTATTTAAAACCGGCGCTGTCACTGGAAAATAAACTGACTACGAATGCATTTGTTGGCGGATATTGCGTTTATTGTTAAAAATCAATTAAAACACTACCTATTTAAACTGGAAATAGATTATGTGAAGATAGGTCAACAAACCAACTTGTGATAAAAAATCGATAAAATACGCATTGACTATACTTGAGCGTCCAACAGAATTTAAAAAACAACAAAGAAACGAATTCTTATCAAAGGATATTCACCATATGAAGTCAAGGTTTTTATATAAAAATAATGGGTAGAATTGAACATTTTTGGAAGGAAGATACTACGAAAAATCGTTGGAGTAACATAATGTTCGTGACGTCTTCTGAGGCTTGTAGCAACCGTATACTTATCTTTGAGAACAGATGCTTTTATCACATTCTGAAGATATAGTAATACATCGAATGTGGAAAGTAAAAGGGTCTTAACTTATGCAGAAAATTTTTTAGAACGAATCACAAATAAATCATATTTAATGATTTTGGACCAAAGTCAAAATATTCAAGAGAGACAAGCTTGGCACTGCTCACGTCAAATCGAGCTTAAAATTGAATCAATTATGAAATACATATCGAATGTGGAGGAAAAAAGACGTAACCCACATAGAATAAGTTTTACAGCACGCACAAAAAATTGAGTCAGTCAAAACATTACATAGGCACAACCTCAATGTGCATAAAGACTAAACATGGTGTTTTGTTTATTCTATATGACATTAATTTAATAATTTATTTAAGAAAAACCAGGAAAATTGATAAGATTGAAGCTTTATACACTAATTCACCATTTTCAGCACAGGTCCTTTTGATTAAACGTGTATTAAATAGAATACATTGTGATTATCGAATAAAAACTACTTTAAAATTGAGGGTTATATCCGTTTTCCTTTCCACAATCGATATAGCCGCCACATCGACTAGTAAGTTACAAAATAAAGTTATTTAAGAAAAACTTATAAAATTGATTGGTTGGACTCCCTTTTTTCTGGTCGAAAATTCGACAGGCCATTCTGTTTTCAAAGTTAAAAGCTAAATTTGGATACTAATTTGGCATTGTTAGCTTACATTCTGTTGACAGATCGTATTATACACATTGTAATTATTGATAAATAGACAAAATAGTACTAAAAAATCTTTTTTCTTTGGACAGTTGAATGATAGTATGACTTCTTTCGATATGAGGAGATAATACATCGGACCTTACACTCATGACTTTTAGAAATTTGATAATGTTGATAACGACATCCCGCTGGAAAAACTCCAGTTGATAGGATAGTCTGACAGATTGGTGAAATTATTTTAGAAGCCGCAAGCAATATGTATCATATGATGACTATCAACCGCAAATTTTCGACATATTTTATGTTGTTCCTCAGCGTTCAAACATGGGACCACTGCTGTTCACAATTTTTATAAATGAAATAGCACATATCATTAAAAAAACTACGTTTTTGTTATATGCTAGTGATTTTCAAGTTGTAACATTTGACTATTACCGTCAACTTCAAATGGATATACATATGATAAATAATATATTTAACTGGGGCATGCGTAACTTGAATTTATTATCAATAAATACACTGCTCTATCGTTTACTCGACTTTCAAAAGAAACAACAGGTAATATGTTTTTTCCAAAGATCAGAACTAACTCGCCAATAGTCATGCTAATACGGAAGAAATTGGTTATGTTCAAAGAAAACGCCTCTAGTATTTACATTTTCCATCTGAGTGAAGTGAGTTTAGATGAATACATTTGTCGAATAGAATCTCTTTTATTCTCTCAGTAGAACTATCTTTCTTTTCTTATAATAATTCTCCCTCTATTTTTATTTGGAGTTACTTTTACATTGGTTACTTTGTTTATTTAAGTGTTTTATTGTGTATTTAAATTATTTTTTTTTCTTATTAATAAACATCATGTTGTGAATGTCTTAAATCTATATTTTGTAATTTTCAACGTCCAAAATAAAAATAAATGAATAAATGACTATTTATTTATTTTTAACTTCAGCACACTTGAGTCTTGAATAATTTATATGTATTCCCGTCGAGTAAAAAACATCACTTCTCAATATCAGAGCTCTGGGATACGCCTAGTTAAAACCAGGTGTAAGGACGGGGCAGGTGGATGGATTTAGGTAGGACGCTGAAATCCCACTGGTTAGAAAAAGAGACAAACAGGGCTTGGTCTTTCTAGAGTACGTGTACCAGCTAGTTATTTTATGGGGCTCAAATTGACTAGCTTGAATTATTATTTATCAACATTATAATTAATAAAAAATATATATTATGAGTATTCATTTTTAGTTTAATTTTCATCTACAAATATACGATAATATAATTCCTAATAATAACGATATCACTAAGTTTATTTTTGACATATTCGCTGGAAGCGCAGAATTGCATCCATCTTCAAAGCACTGGCAACTATACTCCATGTGATCATTGTTAGCGACTCTGTAACAGTCGCCTGCGGTATCCTTAATCCATCCACATCCTCGGTAAGTCCTGCGTTCATGCTGTCCTATAATGCGGTACACTGCACACAAAAATACAAAAACCATTTAACTTTAATTTCATCTAACTTGAAGCGTTCTTTATTTTGGACTTATTTGGACAATTATTTCGTGAAGCGGTAGTGAAATTAATTTGTAACAAATAGTATTGTTTGAATTACTTTATCTTCTTCCATGAACGTGCTTTAAGTAGAGCATATTGACACAACAATATGTCTGCACTATAATTTAATAAGTTTTTAACTGATTCTTCAGAACTGAAATTAATAACAAAAAACTATATTGAACCGAAGTCGTATTCCTAATTATGGATTAATTTACCGTTTTTGCGTCCCGTAACAGGAAGACATAGATAAACAAATCATAGATATAGTACCTGTTATCACAGTTTTTCTGCAAAATGGTTCAAAGCGTTCCCAATTATACTCCTCCATCCATTTTCCAATGCAAGGTTTCGGACGAAGCATTGTTGTTTCATTTCGATCAAGAAGGCTTACGCAGTCTTTTTCAGATTCTATATTGCTGTTGCATTGATAACAATCGATAGCGTGAACTGTAAGTGATAAGCACATAATTATATAATCATTATTTATAGTGATTAATAATCAGAGCCGGATCAAAGTACCGGCAAAACGGACAGTTGCCCAGTGCATCATGTGCTTGGGGGCACCATCCAGGATCTTCCAAAAAAATAAAATATTCATTCAATCTGACGTTTTTTATATATAAAAATCCAGGATCGTGTATATATATTTAAAAAAGTTACTTTTAATAACACTCGGAACCCAAATCTGTAGTGTATATTCACTCGGGGCTTATTATTGTAATTGGCATTACTATACAATACGTTTTCAGATAGTAAACTTGTGTTTATGTTTTTGGTTATTTCCTTGTGATGTTTTTTTATATCATAGGGCCGGCCCTGAGAGGAAGTTCAACAGCTTAAAATAATTACAGACAAAACTTTGCCGATGTTCACTAATAAGTAAAATAGCATTTAATCGATCCCTCGTCTTCCTCTTCTGACATTCTTAAAGATGTTCATGTTTGTTAAACTAAAAACGTTTTTATTTAAATGCCAATATAGATTACTCACTTTTATCTACAGCAAACACTGCAAAACATGCTGTTAACAGCGCCACAGTGGGAATAAATTGCATTACTTCAATTTTTGTACCTAAAATCAAATATAATAGTTAATCTAACATACACTCTATCAACAAACAAACTGTCTCCAAGCTAAAACTAATTACATCCACAAACATTGATTCGTAAACTTATCAACAGAATCTAATACGACCATATGGTGTAGTAGGACAATACGCAACACTCGACTTACGACCATTATAATAATTTTGTTATAAACTATGTAACAATATAAGAACTGTATTATTTTGTAAAAGAAAACATTTCTTTAGGTACGCAAAACATTTTTAACGGCTGGATATTGACCAAATAAATTATTATATGGACAAAAAATTTACCATATTTTATTAAATTAACCTTATACTGTTAATACTATATCAAAAAATCAATTGAAAAGTATACACCACTAAATTATCACTGAACATATTGAAAAGATTAAATCAATAACATAAGGAATTTATAATCCACATGTTTTACTGAGGAATAATTTGTTGCAAAGCAATGACAATTATATGTAGAGTTGATATTCTAAAAGAGAAACACATCCCTGCGAGTAAGCTCTTTATAGACGACAAAAACGTATCCAATACTTTCTTGAATAATAAAGTCAGATCTAGTAATGGTAAAAAAGATGAAATAGTGGATTTCGGCAACCAAGAGGTTAATAAACAAGACTATTATAAGTGCTAAGAAAACAACTATTTTCAACTAATCAAATTATTTAAGTCTCTGTTTTAAGTGGACGAAACAAGCACTCAGCATTTACAAATGCGAAATCGAGACTCTACAAATTGTTTTTTATATTTAATTTAACAGTTATTGTAATGTATTTTATACAGAACACGACAGAGAATATAAAAAAGTTTGAATTAAATAATTTATGCACGAAATTTAATAATTGTTATATTTTAACTTTCTCGTTTCACTTGCTCACGCACATAACCTAAATGTAAAATTTATAAGTCAGACCTGTTCGGCAAATTAAGTATATTTTAAAACTAAAAACTGTTGTTTTATAAAATCATATCTTTATAACACAAAAAATGTAATATCACTATAGCAAGACATTACAACACACGCATGCGTGGATTGAATCGAACTTTTTCAACTGCGATTACTTATCATAAGTTTTTTTTTTATTATTTTGAATATTTAAAAGTGTATTGTTTACGAAGTCACAAAACTCTTACTACAAATAAAATGGATCGAATATTGTTTAGTTATCGCAGTGATTTTCAACTAGCGACCCGAGGACAACAGAAGGTCCCATAAAAGTATTTTTCGCTGTATATTTTAGTTCCTAACACCTCAATAGCCGATTAAATGCACGCTAAAGGTCTCGGCTTGAAATTTCGAAGCTGGATGGAGATTTTTTTAATTGGAGATTTAAGAGTGCAAAGTTTACTCCAATCTTTATACAAAAGAATTTGTCAAGATATGTATTAATTTTGTAAATATCCATATGCTTCACTTTTTCAACGTGTGTGGAATTAATAAATATCGATAACAAGAGCTTCCGATACACTCTTAACAACTCTTCAAGTGTCATTAAATTCTTTGCACTTTATTAAAATTTGTTTTATTCCCAACATGCACCATAAACTGTATTTTGCTACTTGACAATGGCATTACGACCGAAGAGCAGTTGGAGCAATTGTACCAGCCGCATGAATCATGGGGCACGCAAAATTAGAAGTATTTTTTTTAATTAGCGTAAGAGCTGAAAGAAACGAGAAACCATAATTTCTGGGAGGAAACAAAAGTTGTAAGATAGCATGAGAGCTAAATAAAACGAGAAACTATCATTTCTGGAAGGACGTAGAAATTTTAACGTAGTGTGAGAGTTAAAAAACGAGAAACTATAGGGGGTGCAGCGATTTTTTTCCTCCAGGGGGCTGAATATGTAGCTACGCCACTGCTACTCGGGATTTTACTTTTTGACATATCTTACATAAGGCGGTCCATGTTTCGCGTGCTTACATTATCACTAGTAACACACACTGGTTGACAACAGGATATGGGAAATAGCCTTTAAAAAAGTATTTGGATTATTTTGAACAAATTTTGATTTAAAAATTTGATTTGATCGCTCGTTATTAACACACATATCCATTTATCTATAGGGACTGGCAATTCGAAATAGAAGTAAATAAATTTGCCAACCTGCTCGTTTTGCATTTCATCAATGAAGATCGCTTGCCTACCTAGAAAACGGAACAAGGTATAATAATTATAATAATTGAACAGCCCTGAGTTATCGCATATACACATGACCTCCATATTACGATAAAGAAGGCAAATGCTTTTTTGTGTTTACCTACTTGCAATATTATTATACTTAAAATGTTATTTACATTACCAATACTGTAGACATATGTTTTTTGAAAAATTCAGTAACAGTATCTATAAGTATAATTTCCCCGCATTCATATATATTACATATAAATGTATAAAAAAATTAATCGGTATTCAGAAAGATCTAATATTTTGTAATATATTATAGATTAGGCTCCAATTGATACTAAATAAATTATGAAAATAACTGATGATGATAAAGAAAATATTCCCTTATAAGATAATATACTATGAAGAAATATAGCACTTTTCTATAAAAATTGTACCAACTATCTAAAGCCGTGCTTATTTCTTTTTCTGACCGACGAGATTTCTGCATCCTGAAAGACCGGAGGGTAACATCTATAGGACGTACTCGGCGGAACGAAGAGATACAACCATATCACCGGAGGATGCAAGACGGCTGGCGAGTGACAGATAGTGGATTCCTGAAGGCGTCATGTGGCATCCATACGCCCCATTTAGGTAGCGGATGTGGTGAAAAAAAAGGAAGACCTAAAACCAAATTATTGATGTTGATAATAAAGAAAATGCATTTTATATACATAGATAGATTTCACTATTTTATAAAGATTGTATAAATTATCCAAAACCAAATCAATATCATCCCGTCCTTAATTCTTAATTATACAGTCCAAGGCAATTCTTTGTTTGAATGTCTATTTAATTTTGTTTGATATTTTTCTTTTCAATAAAGGATAATAAATGTTCTGAATTTTTTGCTGAAACTTTTACATTTGAAGTATATTTTGTCATTTTTACAAAAAATAACGCAAATATTTTTAAAATGTTGTTATACTTTAACCTTTCTTTTCTGAATGACACTTCATTCGCGTTACTTTGAATAAATGATGTTACAAATAATATTTTTTTTTTTTTGTAATAATAATAAGATTTTTGTTTTGTATAGTTTTTTTACTCTGTTTATACCGAGTAAAACTACATAAATTTATAATGAGTCATTTGGTACCAAGTATACCCTTTAAAGAAATATTAGTGAACACTGTTGAATGTTTGGCAGAAGCAAAGAGTGCATTTTATGAACAGCATAAACCAGCTGGGACCCCCACCCGGCATGCCCGTAAAAATGCGCTGTTGCCAGATGTCATTTAGCTTCTGAATGAAAGCTGGCGGTTGTTGATAGTGTTGAAAATGTGTAAATCATAATAAATATGCTGTCAATAAACAGTAATATCGCATTCTTAAATCTTGTAACACACAAGCTTTCATTTAATTCACCCACACCGCCTGATAAGAGTATTTTGGAGTCATATTCGTGTAAAATAAGCCATTGAGATGCACTTATACATCGCTTTCTAAGGAATGCGTTGAGCAATTTTTATCTACAGACCTTTGTTAATCGGTCCACGGGAGTTTGAACATATATTTCGATTCAAAAATGAACGGCACGGCGATGGCAGGCACCAATCCATGTGCTGGAGGATTTGGTACTGCACCGGACAAAAGCAAAGAATTTCAGATGGAATTGCTAATGGAGCGACTTCGAACGAAGACATCGCAATATAAAACTCTAACAGAAACGTCGAAAGCCGTTAGAATGACTATGCTGGTATGAATTCAGATTATATATTTGCCGTTTCATATATTGCTGCACACTATACACCGTCGTACACTATTGTTTTTAAATTATCCTACCGATAAGTATGTCGTATGAATTTTATAATATTTACATATTTCGTAAAACGACCTATGTGATAAGCTGTTATTAATTTTAACTGAGGCCGTTAATTCCATTTATTATGTCTGATAATTTCTTCTCATCGAGTAACTGCTAGGTCCTATCCATATGTGACGTGATTTTCACCTGGCGTGTTAAAACAAATACCAAAATAAGAATCCTCGGAACAATGATACGAACAGTATTAGTAAATGACGGAAAAATATAGGGAATTTCTCTGATAACACCGATATATACTTATAGATTCTTGTGAGAGAAAATACTAGAAAATAAAGGACATATAGCCGAACTTAATTTCTAAAAAAGATCTAAAACATTAACATATGTAAGGGGGGTATTTCTAAAGAGAGCTTATTCCAAAATCCAAAGGTGAAGATTTTGAACAACTATTTTCTGTATAAAAGAACCATTTGGCTTGCAAATCAGTGAAAAAATCAATTTTATAAATATTGAAAACAAAAATAAATGGTTATTTCATACAAAAAATTCTTGTTCAAAATGTTCTCTTTTAAATTTTGTCACAGTGGAATAAGTTCACTTTGGAAATATCCCCTCATGTATGAGAATGGATTATTCTTAAGAAAAATAAAATGTAAACAATTAATTTTTTTATTCATCTTTTAACATGTTCTCTCCAAAAGTGGACCCTATAAATCTTCACAGTGTAATCTTATCCAGTATTATATGGGTCTTTCCAATGTAAAGACTGAACTTTACAGATTTTTTCACAAGTATTGGAAACCTTTTTTTTATGTTAAAGAGAAAGCTTTCATTTAATTTTCCTCTATGAATTAAAATACTATTAAAACAATGCAAACAACTAATTCTCTTTACTTCAGATAATATTATATTACCAATATACACTTAATATCGACTGTAGAATGGAAAAAAGACATAGCCCACAGAATTTTTTTTACAGGAGGTATGAAATAGTGTATTTAATGATATCGGACAAAAATCAAAATATTGAACAGAAACAACCCAATATTATACAAATTCAATAAATTATTTAAGAAAAACCAATAAAATTAATGTGGTGAAAGTCCTTTTTCCTCGTCACAAATTTGATAGGCCATCCTTTTCTCAAACATAAAAGCTAAATTTAGATACTAACTCAACATTCGCATCTTACATTCTTTTTGTAGAACAGAAGGTGTGTTTATCGAAAAAAGATATTTTTTAAACTGAGGGTTACCTAATTTTACTTCTTTCAGTTGAGCGAAATTCAGACTTAGTATCAATGGTATTCAAATTCTTTTTAAATTTCTTTTTGCCAATATAAACATGCCTAGTATTTAAATTTGAATATGGCACAACTAAAATAAATCACTAAGCTGTATATTTTATGTATTATATATTTGCAACGTTTACTTATAGGATAAAAGATGGGCGTTGGACACCGTGGACCGAGCTATTCTCCAAAAGTGTCTCGATAGTTTACAGCACAGCATTAAAGTATGCTCCTTTCAAAGCTTAGTAGAGAGACTAGAGTGCCTTTCTCGCCAGTTGGGGTAATACATATTTCCATTGCTTTTACTTAAAAAAATTATTGTTTATACTATTAAAATGTTGTATTGTTTAATAACTTAATGACCACCATGAGTTTTGTCATCCTCTTATTTAAAATGACAAATTGTAGCTTAAACTATAATACAACAACCCAATGTTCATTTTGAAAAACAGAGTTTTAATTTCTTACTAACCATCATTCTACATATGGATAGCTTAATCTGCAAACAAGCCAACTCTCCTTTTGTGAAATGTTCAGGAGCAACATAAAACTGTTTTATTTTATTATAAAATGGAATAAAAAATTTCAAAAACACACTTGTGGATTATTTATCCAAAAAAAGAGTAACTATAAAAATTTATTGTGTACTTTGGACAGAAAATTGGTTGATATGTTAATGTCATTCTTCTTCTTCCCAGAGTCTATTTCCTCCAATATGGATAATTTTATTTAGGTGTGAATTGACAACATTTTTGTCCATTTTGAAAGCTGATTTATGCAATGTAAAATTAGAACACAAGAAAAAATAAATTTTGGAAACACAAAGTTTGAAAATTACGATAAGACTTCTGATAATTAGATAGGTACACTCTAACAGCAACATAAAACTGCCGTCTACACACAATATGTCCATTTCTGACAAAAACCGAAAAGACACTTATAAAGATATCGAAAATATCGTACTACGTTATCTGATTTTGGACTTTTCATTAAAATATTTCACTATAGTGAAATTATTACTTCATCAAATCGAGACTTTTTTTTGTTGATATTATATGAATATTTGTTTTGGACATAAAAAAATATATTGGAAATTTTGTTACTTCAGTATTTGTTATAAAGAGATTTTACATGTATTATCAGCTTAATAAATTAACTCTAAAGCAAGCTGAAGACATCTATCTGAACAGGATAAAAAAAAGTTCTTTGTAGCAAATGAAAAGTGACAAGTTCAAAAAACACCATTGAAATTTTAGATGTTTAATGTACTAAAAATATTGTGAAATGAAACAAATAGTAATCTTTGCTTCATATGCAATAATCTAAGCAAAATTTACATAATACATTACAACACACATAATTCACACAATGCCTGACCCGTTTGTGAACGCAGCAGTGCCAAGCATATATTAATCATGTTGTCTTAAAATGAGAGTGACTGTATTTAAAGAAATAAATTCTCAAACTTTTTATTGTCTTTGTATTTTGTTTCAGTTTTAAATTTTTAGTGGGACCGTCTGGCGTGGATTTATTTATTTCATCAGATATGTTTTATTTGGAAATTTTACTGGAAGCAAGTGGAACAGTCAAAGATGTTAAAATCCATCATGAAGGAAAGGTATGAATGAAATATCATTATCTTTGATCACTTTACATACTGTGCATAGTACAATTATCCCCAGATTTTAATTTAATCAATGCTGCACCTTCGACTATAGAACATTGGTTGGCATGATTCCTATCTATTCCGTAGATTGTATGTTCACATCCCATGAATTTATTAAAAATTTCACACTATATATTCTTTACTTAAATTACTCTCAATAGAAGCGAAAATTTTATATGGAAAACTACTTTCAACACATTGCTTATTTCTTTGGAGTATGAAATTTATTGATAGTAATGAATGAATTCCATTGATTCATCACAAGACTTAAAATACATGTAGATTTATAAAGCTGCAACCTCTCTTGTAGGCTATTCAATAGTGATAAATGATTTGAATAAAAGATATGTTGATATAATTTAATATAAAGCTATAAAAGTAATTTTATTTCAAATAATATTGAGTTTAATTAACATAGTCTATTTTTGTAGCATAGAAAACAAGCGTATCTGTTTCTTGTTTTATAAAATTCATGGATTTTTAGAAGGAACAGCAATCCTGCGAAGAATTGGTCTCCTGCATTAGCCGCGGAGATTTCGATGACTTCGTTGCCCAATTGGAAGGACTCACCGCCATGTACCAACTGAATGCTGAAAAGAAAGCGAAAGCTTTGGCCTTTAGCGCCTTGGCCGCTCTGGAAGCAGACTTAGGGACTCTAGCGCAATTGCAGACCGCACTCAAAGATCCCTGGGCGCAGGTTCACAAAAGCCCCATCGGATTTGTTCAAAAAAGGAGAGGAGGTTAGTAGAATATTAGAGATAACATATTAATTCTTACGACACGAATTTCAAACCTAAAACTATTATAAAACTCTATCGTAAAATAAATAATATAAGTTTGAATTTCAGAGTTTTCCCATAACTACTGATAGAATTTGTATGTAAGCTTTTGTTTGTTTCAATTATATCAGTGATATTCCCAGGCATATTATTATAGAAAATGGAATAGTAAACAAATAAAAACTGGAAAATATACAAAATGGGCATATAAGAAGTATAGTTACGTTTTTCCCAAGTCCTGAAGGAAAAAAAAAATTCCATCAAGAAACTAATTGGCATACTTGTGGTTTATCAGGAAATTGGGGGTCGCAACAACAATTTTAATTTATAATCATATCATTTTTCCTTGCCCTACATTTTATTTAATGTTTAAAAATTTTAGAAGTGCACCTAAAATCCAATGTGTTTTTCACTCTGAAGGGGTCTTTATTATTATTTCATTGTATATTACATTAATCCATGGGATTCAAGCTGGGACCGCCAGAATTAGGAGGAAAATTCAAAAGCCCACTTATTTTTCCCCCGAATCACAATCAGCGCCAAAAAATTGAAATGTTTGTTTTGTTCTTTATACTATATCTACTCCGAAAGTGTAGCATGTGGATCTCAACAGTGTAAAGATGACCACTCACTCCAGAAATTGAGTACATAGATTTCCGAATTGTTGAGACTTATGTTGACACATATTTTGTGTTATAAGAATTGATTTTCAGTCAATCGTATTCTGTCTTGCATCTTTGGATTTTTTTAATCCGGGAACTATCAGCAATCAAACCTGCAACCGGAAACATGTCATCACAAGAAATGTTTATTGCTTTGATCTCATTTTCAAAATAACATCATTCTCTCGCAGATGGTATAAATTTAACTATCTTCGAAATACTTTCTTTTATAATGTATTTTTCTTTTCTTTTAATACCATAGGTCATGCCATGTGTCTCACGTATTTTGTGTCGCCATACGAAATAGCCCGGTGCCCTGGCGGCGCTTTAACTGTGGAAATACTCAGTGGTAACAGTGGAGCGGGACACTCTGTAAGAGTGCTCATCGAATCAGCTGCCCCTCACAAATTGCAGTTCACCCCCCTCATTCCTTCAGCCGCATCACGGACACATCCAAATGGGTATGTCAATTTTAATTGAAAAATAAGCCATCCACGCAATACGATAATAGCATTTATATAATTAATATTTTCGACTGATGGTGCTTGATGGAAATTGATTCTAAAT
>JAGVSQ010008562.1:0-14302 GCA_022683975.1 Rhyacophila evoluta
ACCCCATCAGAAGACACATAATAATTTTGTAAACATAATAAATAAAATTTTACCGTATTTTTTTAATATGTTAAATTTGCTAAGCATCCAATAAATGATGATTTCATAAAAAATAATTATTACATTAATTTTATATTAAAACCGTTGGATATCTTTTTTAATGTTTTATATATCTTAATTTCTTCCGGGCAACAACTTTTTTTAGAAACGTTTTTCTTAATCAACATTGCAAATAAAGTGTATAATACTTAAGCAGTTTTAAATTGATGGTTATTTTTGCTAGTGGACAAAATCTAAGAATTTAATTATCTGCACCAAACGTTTATTTAATGCTTCAATGTATTGAGAACAAATATAAATACGTATCAAACCAAATTGAAAGCATCCTTTTTACAGGCGCTTCCCCAATTTTTTCCTGCTGCGTCCCCCAAGTCAAATAACAATAATTCGCAGCCCGCGAAAACAAATTATTTTGGGGATTAAAAAATGAGAAATTTCAAATAATAGTCAATGAATTAAATTCTGTGAGCACAAAATAAGACAAGAAAGGGTGAGAAAAGTGGTGCGACCCACATTTTGGATAGCACTTTTTCAATTACCGTTTGGGCTATTTCATTTTAACATTGTATCATTGTTTGAATAGAGTTTTAGCTTCTTCGATTTTCATCTTTATGAAATTCTAACCCCCACCACAGCTTTTCCAGTGAATTCTCAAATTGTTACTATTGTGGTTAAATATGGAAAAAAACTTCTAGAAAGTTATAAATTTTTCTTAGCGCACTTTCACAACTACCGATTGTAGTTATATTAACTGCAACACATTTTGCTACTACGATGATTTTTACTAATATATTTATATTTTTAAGTGTTATCACTCAATAGTTTGATAAACGCTGAAGCTGTCAAAAATACTTTCTGTTGTCTATTATTTTTTTCAGTTGAACCAAATACTTGATTCAATAACTGCGGGCTAAATAAGTTTTTTATTGTAATTTTCTATCAGTAAAACATAATTGAAAAACATTATTCAAAAAACATTCAAGGTGTGACTCTTATTCTGGGTTCATGTTTATGATATCAAATACAGTGGGTGTGACAAATTAATCTACACACATAGGCTTTTATGATAGCACTGTTGATAAAGCACTGAACTATTTTAATCGTACTCTTATAGCTGACGATATCAATACTGTCCTATTAATTATAAATTTTAGTTTGCAATTTTAAAGTATAAAGAAATCTTTTAGGAAATTATGATACTTCACATTTGAGATATAGAATATTTGTTATATATTCTTATACTAATATATTTATACATATTGATTTTTCTTTATACTTGGACTATTCATTCTCTTTGCGTCTTATTCTGTCAATTGTTGATATAATAAATTATATTACTATATATTACGCATATTCCACTTCAGTTCAACTGCAATATACTAACTTCTTTTAGGTTGTAGATGGCTTTAAATTAAAAAATGTATACAAGCCATATTTCTTAAACTTTTTTATCCTACTTTCTTCACATATTTGAAAAAAATACAGTCACAGCTCAAAAACATTTTTTGTTTTTTTAAAAACAAAAAGTGCCACATTCAATATTTACTATGTGTTTTCGAGAAATATTTTATATGATAAACTTAAGCTATTAAACAGCTTTGGTTTTGATTTCTTCTAAACGAATTAATATAACAAAATTCAAATATACAAGTAATTCGCGATCACGAAGATGGCCGCGGTTCTTTCTTGATTCTAAAATAACTGATCTAATGATATACTAGATATTTATGTGTATTTAAAATTCATATATTTAAAAAAAGCACACACAAAATTGAGTCATTTAAAGCAGGTAAATTATTGGAATGATTAATAGACAGAATCTGTAGGCATTAAAGAGTACTGAATACTGAAATAAGATATGGGGAAACCTTCGTTTAGCAGAGAATCAACTCTCCTAATTATGCTGACGATAGTGTTATGAGTCATACACTCGCAAGTCCTACATACGTGTTGAACTATTTTCTTTAATTAAGATTACAAAATTATCATCGAGATAAGAAATACCAAATACTTGAGTCACTGATAATAATATTATTTCATCAAATTTATGACACGATTGAGTAGTATGTTTATTTGACGATAATACTAAAGCACAATATTAAACCTGTACGTTAGAAGTTTTATTTTTATCATTTGTTTTATTTTAAGCTTCGTACAGTTTAGTATTACTTATTAAATTAACAATAAATGTAACATTACTCGGAATATCGATTTGATTTTAAGAGCACTTAAACCGCTATCTCATAAACAGAGACCGTTCTGTCATTTTGTATTTTCACTCTTTTCCTCCCGAATGATATCGATATCTCGTTTACTCTCAAAACAAAACAGCCTCTTTTCCTTTTAATCTTGCGTCTCTTTTTTACACATTGAATAATAAAATAGTCTCGAGTCTCTATCTTGTCGGGAGTTTTTGTGATGTATCTCTTTTCTTCTCATTGAAGTGAGTTAAGGTGTTCTTTTCTCTCTCGATGTAGTATGGCAGGTGTAAGCGGCCGAATGTTCTTGTGGTGGGATGTTAAATTGAATTCGGATTGCTTCTTTTCATACGAAAATATACTTCAATTTACAACGAGTAACCTATAAGACTTTTCACATAAATAATAAATTTCACAATACTCGAATTCCAGCAAAAATTATCGAACATTTTCAAACTTCTCAAATATTTCACATACCTAAGTACAAACATAAAGTCTAGGAAAAATAATTAAATGTGTAAAAATTCTTGTTTATCTGATAGTTTATCAATCACTTTTTGTAATTTATTGTGTGCCGCTGTGGGCTAGATCGAATGCGGCGTTGTCGAGTTTTACTCGCGTTATATTATTTATAAGTATAGATACGCGATACTATATTAGAGTATTCTATCATACATAACTAACGAAGAATTTATATTTACAATATTTAATCAGTCTCTAACCAACACAAATGTTAGCGTTTCACATAAATTCTACAAATTAATTTATTTAATACATACACTGTTACGCTAAATAATGAAACTTCGTATAAACGTGTACATAATATTTTGAATACTTAAAATGGGTATAAATGTTATGCAGTAGTTAATAATAAAAACATACAAAGTAAAAAATGAACGAATCAGAATCATGGAAGATTCTGATACGAAAATTGTTTAAAACATTTTGTTTCTATTTAAAGCAAAGGGGTAAATTTATTTGTTAGCAAAATATAAAAAAAAACCTGTTTAAATATTAAAATCGCGTAGTTTTTTTTCGATAAAGTCGACATATTAAATAGTGGATTTTAATAATAAATTTTAAATTAAAGAATTTCTTTTTAATAACAACAGTCTTAATAATTAATATAATTGAACACGTGCTTCATCTACATGGTTGACGGTTTTCAGGATACATAAAACTTTTTGGTTTTTTTTTGCAACCTATAGTACAATACTTATGATTTGCATCATTTATAATATCGATAGACATAAGTTGACAGCACGTATCATGCATTTATTAAATTGTTAAGAACGACTAAAAAACCTTTAAAATATAGGTATTGAAACATGAAAATGATATACTCTTTGGAGTGAAATAATGTTTATTTTCATTTAAAAAAATGTAAAAAAATTTCATTAATTTCCCAATACTTATTTTTTATAGGGTTTATGGTATTCCTGAACAATTGACTGATAAGTATTGTCAACTTACGTCCATCGATATACTACATATTTCATATGAAAAGGTAGTGATAATCATTTATCTCCACGTACAATTTGTTTTAAAATCTGAAAGAAAAATGGAAGGGTGCTCTATCAATTTAGACTTGAATATAATACGATTGAATACTACATCAACGTAGTGCAAGATATATCACGAACTCCCAACCCTGGTTGTTTATCTGCAGCGCATCGTCAGCTTGATCCCTGTCGACTTGCAGCAGTCAACCACGTAGACGACGTGTAGGTGTAACACTCAGTGCTTTTCAAATTGTCGTTGATACAACCCCTCAATAACATACATTTCCGATAATTAATAAAATACACATATTTTTCAAAACTATAATAGTCCATTAGCTTAGTTGGGCATACAACAAACTGGCGTACAAATTAATTATTGTGAACAACAAATATGATTATCCGGTTAAAATATAAAAATCGATGGATATATTGAGAATTTTAACTCCCTTGCAAAAGTTCGTATAATACAGAAATATTGTATTAATTAACTGTATCACTTTTATATATATATCACATGTTGTCTAACATCACAAATTATTAATTAAAAGAATTTGCAACATAGAATAATAACAAAAAATAAATAAATTAAAATAACAGATTGATAACAGAAAAAGATTGAATGTAATATGAGTGACACAAAATATTTTTTGTCTGCATCATGGACCACTGAGTCTTTAGATGCCTTTTCAAAAACAGATTCCTCCATTAACAGGGGTTGTAATTATACATAAATTAATCACACCGATCATATAATAGTCATCGACAAATCTATCAAGTTAAACATTCGCTGGTTATCCTCTTTCCTAAAGTCCTATCAAGCGTTAGTCATTATTCTAATCCACGGTGCTGATCCACCATAAGATGTTCAAGGCCCAACCAATAAAATCCCCGATTCTTCATCACAGAGCTCATTTTCATATTTTCTCCTTCGTATATAAAATCTCAAATTGTTTCTTTTCATTTCATGCAGTAATTTTTCGTGCTTAAATTCCAATGAAAATTAAATTATAAATTTTATTTGCGACTGAAATGAAATTATTACGGCGTTTAATGTTTATATGTATACTTTTAAAGTTAAAACTGAAAAACCAGTTAATTTAAATTTATAATTAACTTATACATACGATTAAAATGTTATGACTGAGATTGTTATAATTTTTTTCATTTTTTTTCACAGAAACGCTGTTGAAGTGACTTAAGTGTACATGGAAATCAACAATAGGCGACTATTTCATAAAAGAAGCCGTAAACTTATATGAAAATCTAAATTAATTTTATTTAAAGCACTTCTAAGAATGAAAAAATCTCAGTATTAAATATCGATTTTTTTAATTTAAATCTGATGGCTTACAGTTAGTTAACACAAACTGATTTTTTTCTTTCGGTTTGATTTGAAGGCTATTTCACCACTTCAACTTTTTTAGAATAGTTATTGGTTTCTTATAATTATAAACGATCATCAAATATATTTTATTGCTACACCTTTACATATTTTAATAAAAACTTACTTTAAATAACGCGAATTATACAAAAACTAATTAAAGAATATACTAATAAAATATATAAAAAATAATTAGACGCAAGCAAATTTTAATTACTTAGCTAGAGTCTGGTCATGTTTTTGTAGCAGTGTTATTTTTTATGGTTATATATAATGAATTTTTATATTAACTACAGTATTCACATCGCAGTATTTTCATAGTCACACATTATGGTGTATTAAAAAGAAAAATAAATAAAACAAAAATAAAAACTTCTATGATAGTTTGGTGTATGGATTTTCGTTTTTTTTTCAGGCAAATATATTCCCCCCTCTTCTTAATAATTAAAATTAAAGCATCAATAAACGGCCCATATCTCATACATCTTCACAGTAAAAATTCTCAAGTTGTGAACCTTTGTAAGTCATATCACTTGCTATACAAGCATATCTAGCAGTACCATTGGGTAAATGCTGTCAGTAGATACGTACATTAGCATAGCAGCCTGCGCCCGCGCTAAACGCCTTATCACTATGTAAATATAAGCATTTACTAAACACAGCCTACAACACTACCTAGTACGTATATGACGCGTATATGGAGCCATAACTTTCAACTAACATAGCTACCCGATATTAAAATATCAACATCGGAAGCACAACCGTTAATATACACTCAAATGAGTCTTTCCACCTTTGTATATTTCGTCAAGCATATTTTTGACGAATAAAATATTATATTTTATCGAATTTATTTTATTTAACATTAAATATATGCTATAAAAAATGCTTTTGTTTACAATTCTTTTCCAATCTAAATAAATGCATAGTGTGGAGACATCTTCAAGGTATTTTTATGTACAGTTAGTAGCTAGCCATGTACACAATTTCATACAGAAAAATCTTTAATTCATATAGAGTGATACGTAGTATTAACATTAAAACTTTCTCTGATATATTCTATTTTTTGCGATTACAAGGTTCGTGAAGTATTTGGAAATGCTCAAAATTTAGATTGACATTTTTTTTCCACAATGATTACATAGTTCAATTATCAAGTATTTATAACATGGATCTAAGTATGTGAAAATAATAAAGCTTACAACACTAACTAGTATAAGAAAGCATGTTAATTCGTTAAGCAACAGTTAGATTAGAATCCATGGCCTTCAATGTACAGCTAGCTATTCACAAATATGCAAGCTTATCCAGTCGGCCAAAGAAGTATAATTTTTTTTATCGACAAAAATGAAAAATATGATTCCGTTTTATTTAAAGAAGTATTTAAATAAAAGTTTTATTAAAATAATTTTTTTGATTCACCATAAAAAATTACGTAATTTGATTTTGAGTGAGTGTGTGAGAATGAACATTTTTTTATTAAATAGATAATAAATTGGATTATATGATGATGTAATATTTAATTCGATGGTTATTTGAAATACATTTGATTATTTGGAATTGCCGAATAATTTAAATAAATAAATAAAACTTACCGATCAGACTAGCTTGTAAAAATCGAAATTGTTTGTCATAAGTTTACAGATTATTTTAATGTTGGGAACAGATTTCGAATATTTTATTTTCACATGCTAATCACTTAGTTATTAGTCACTCTCTTCACAATAAAATTCTTATTCAACGAAGCGGTACCCGGAATGAAAAAGTGTTTTTCACTCCACAACAGATTACTTCGGCCTGACCGTATTATCTGAGTCAAATTTACCTGCACAATGAGATTCCCGCCGTGGCAAATCCACGTTACTAATTTGTAATTATGCCACAGACGAAACGAAGTACTGAGGTTTCGATTTATATTATCTATCTCACAGCGTGTACATATAAACAAACTCATACAGTTTTACAACGATGTCGAATTTCGAGCCGTAAGAAAAAGTCATTACGCACGCACTGATATAAATTTTGTTTTAGTTGTATTTTGTAAATCTCACCTGATTTAAATACAACACATTTACCGTCTCAAATTTAACATTAGTTATTATTTATTTTTGCAATGATACGTGATTTTTGTTTAACGATGACGATAATATAGATGACATTAAAGAAATTAATTTACACATTTACTTAAATGTTTTAAATTAATCAACCATTGAAGAAAATAAAATTATATTAGCTAGTCATATTAAGGACATTAAAAATAGATTACTTAAATTATTAATTATATAAAAATACGATTCAATAATTTAAAAAAATAATGAAATAGAGTGCTAATATTTCAAAAATTTCGTCAATTGACACATTTTAAATCATTCTTATTTAGGTCGAATACATATTGACACTTAAAAAGGTTTATTGAAACTCTGTTATTTCACTACGTATTAGAAACACTACTAACTATTTTATGAACTTTTTGGTTAAAATTTAGTAAATAGAACAGTACATATACTGAATTCGTAACTGCCTCTATACATTTATTAGGCCATAATAACAACCAAATTAAAATTACATTATTAGAAGCAATCTTTTATGAATTTATAGTTCTTTTTTGTAAAATAACTGTTTTGTCTTTAAATTTAAAGTAAATTCAATAACAATCTTAGAATCTATCTAGTGAATATCTTTAATAAGCTTCCCTGAAACTACGAATGAAATTTTCACGTATTTTTATAGCGAAGAGACATTAAAATTTATGATGATTGCAATTTTGTATTTAACTTTTTCACCCCATCTAAATATATATCTAAACAACATATTAATTTACGCCCAGATATGTTATTCAAACTCCCTTTAAAACCACGAACGAAGAATTCTAGCCTCCGTTTTGCGGGCAATAATTGGAAGGTTATGTTTAATATTTTCCTTCCACGTATCTTTTAAATTTCCCTGAATTTGAGTACTATCGCTACATCTCGTTTGTTTTATTTTATGGATAATTATTCCACGGGTTAAGAAAAAAATCAGTTACGGATATTTAAGCCAGAAGTTTTTGCTTTACTCATATTGTTTTCGTGCATCGGACAATTTGAGTTTTTAGAATTATACTCAAAATATTTCTTAACTCATTTCCCAGGACTTTTTATCGTGAACTATTGCTTTGCTTACTTATCTTCCCATCTTTTTACGCAAAAATCGTGGCGTATTGAATAAAACAAACGTTTTCCAAAAAATGATTAGAGTATTTTTTTAGTGAAAATGAAAATCATAAAATCTATCATTAATAAAAAAAGGCATTCATTACATACTGCAGAAATATTTTATTCTTAACTTTCATGCAAACAGCTAAATAGTTAACTGGTTTATAATATTCAGAAATTATATACTACATATTAAACGCTTTCCTGGGTATTAAATATGTCAATTAAAAAAAAGAAACTTATTGGCAGATTAAAAAAGTCAAATATATATATGTAAACATAGTAAGTCCTTTGCTGTAAGTAGTTATATCTATAATTTTACCATTTTTTTGAATTTCATATTCACCGCCAAAGAAGAGCATATGGATCTACACAGTCTAAAGCCATGCACCCTGAAAGTGAAGTATAGAGATCTCCGCAATTTAAAGACATGCCTTGACAGATTATTTTAACGAGAGTAGTTTGTCAAAGAAACTGCTCAACCCAATGGGCATCTGGTCCTACATTTTTGGATTTTTTAAATCGTACAGATATATCAAACGTGTATTCCCCAAATTGGAAGGCGCACACGATAACCTCTACGCTATACAGAGACATTTTATTAATACCAAACAACTAATCGTTTCTCTTATATAGAACGCCTTTTTTCTTAGTATGAATTATATTATTATCAACACGAGTCGCCGAATTATTTCAGACTTGATTTTAATTTAAATCAGCTTGCAAGTTCGTCATCGTACCCCGGCGCAAATACTATCATTAATTTATGATTAATAATCTCACGAAAATGCTATTACATTGCACGTACGTTCAAGTTTTTTTTGCATACGTGAAAAAAATATAAAGCGAACCAACTGACAATTAGTGAATTCCAAGAATGTTTTTACCAGGCATGTTCTCACCACATCTCGTTTTGGATCTGTAAGGCTTTTAACACTAGACTGTGAAGTATAAACCCCTCATAAAATACCTACCTCAGAGACTGGGAGTAATAAATACTAATTAATATAAAAATTTCGAATAACATTTTATGCGTCCAGTTTTATCTTATGTAAAACGTATAAATATGCTTTTCTTATATGAGTTCAGTGAACATTTATTTATAGATGTAAATTTTAATATCTTTTAAATCAATTACAAATTACTTGGTTGTATTTAGAAACTATGAAGAATTCCCAAAGGTATATCACATATAAGAATCTAAATTATCAATTTATTTACGTATTCAAGAGTTTTTTTTATCACTACTACATCGCGCTGCTTAGGCAAAAGGCATTAAAAAGTGCAAAGCAAAGACTATTGATGCCGTGAATTAGGATTGATTCCTTTTTCCAGCACACAAATTAAGTATATTTTTCTTTTTCCAAAATTTAAAGCGGAGTTTTGATAATAATTCGGTATATGCGGCTTCATTCTTTTTGACAGAACGTGTATTTTTTTATTTGCACACATGGTGATTTTAAAAATAAAAACACACAAACATACAAACTGAAGTTTAATGCCTTTTGTCTGAACAGAGTCGATAGATATAATATGATTGTTTCATTTCAAAAATTATAATAATTTATTTAATTTTTTGAAGATTTGCATTGATTCAATAACATATTCTACTTAGGAAAGCAAAAAATACGATGTAACTGGAATGGAAAAATTTTTCTTTTTTTAAAAATTCAATATTATGCCTTCTTCATTATTATCCAACAAGTAAAAGGTGAAAAACATTAAGCAAAATAAAATTTCCAACTAAAGTAATATTATTAAAAAATAATTTTTGCACTAATAAATTATTTTGTTATTAAAATATTCAATTTTGGACTACTTTTTAAATGTGTAAAAGCATCCTTTTGGAGTTCTCATCATGTTCAAATTCGTAAGGTGTTGATAATGATTGAAGATGTGCTTTTTAGCGTTGGTCTTTTTTCCATTAATTTTATATGCATTAACGCCCAATAAAAGTTTAATCTTCTTCTCTGGGCTCGCATGTGAATTCACTATGGTCGAGGTTTCTCTCTGAGGAATGACCGTAATGGATTCTTAATGATAAAATGTTTACCCGTAGCTTTGTGTGTGAAAAGATCGTACAACAAAAAAAAAATCTTAAGATTGATTATCGTTTTTCTTTGAGAGAAAAAACATCTTGTTGATTTAATATTTTTCAAAACAATTTGTCAAAATAACGTGTTATTCCCATAATATTTTAATTCTTAAAAAAACATAAATTTAGACAAATATAACCAATTTTTTAAGCATTTGGATGCATATCGACATGAATATATGTATATATATCAAGTTCGTTTTGTCATATCGTGAAAATTTTTTATTCCAAAGATCAATTAATATTTTAAAAATTAACACTTTCTCCACTTGTACCGCTTATTATTCACATTCGGTAAGATTCGTTAAAAATATATTTAATTATTTTTTTCCAACAAAAATAAAAGTGTAACAATTTCAGAGTCATCGATAATTTATATTAACTCTTCGAATAATTCTTTCAAATAGAGTAATTTACTTCTCGATATCAAAGCTCTATGATACGTCTAATCAAAATCGGATGTAAAGCCGAAGTAGCCTTAGTTTAGTAGTATCAGTAACAACTAATTCGTGATAACGTGTATTCACCTAAAAAGGCCTATCAACACAAGAAATGATTTATTTTTTATGAGAAAAAATCTCAATTTATATTTTTTTACAAATGTGATATATCAAAAACATTCAAGGGAATCGTAATATATTGTAAAATAATATACTCATTTATTGTAATATATTTATTAATAATATGAAGTAATCTTCAGTGGTAAATATATGTAAACATTAAATCCAAATAGTAATTTTGTGTATTAAATATTATTTTTTAAAAAAGCTTTTATTTCCTAAAACCTTCGTTTTAAATAGTGTTATTCCACCGTTAATTAAAAAAATCTTTGATAAACCGCATAAATTTAATTTTTTACATACGATTCGCGTGATGTAACGCCATTTTCATAAAAAAAAATCAAATACTTATTCGAATGGTTGATTCACAATAATACAATGAGTAAAGATAAACATAAATAATAATCCATAAAACACAGCGGTCGGTCCTAAAATCTCACTTCGCCTGAATAAATTAATTATTTATAGAGAATAAATAATTTAAAAAAAATTTAATCTTTAGAAATTGTCATTCAAACTGCTGATGCGTCATTTTCAATTTGATAATTATCGAATTCAAATTAAAAAAAAACAAAAAAAATATTTGTAATGATACTATATAATGATAATTCTTACACGTGTTCAAGCCATAGTATTTTAAAATTAAAATTATTATTTGAATATTATTTGTTATCTCGCGAATAAAAAAAACTCAATAATTGTTTTAAATTAACCAACACAACTATTCAAATTACAGTATAACAGCAATACAAAACTAAATTCAACTCGAAATATTTCAAATGGAATGTTGGGTTGATCTCCTATCTTGATTAAAAGTATAAGTTTTTTCAATCTGTAAAATATCATCTCTCTCAGAGAATTTTTCTGCTATGGAGAATACCTTTTCAATAAAATGACAGCATTATTTTTCAATCCGATGAAATATTTTCATGAATAATTTAATACGAAATATGATACGATCTATAAAAAGAACGATATATTATTTATATTTTATCTGTTCACTGTGGCAGTAATTTTAATTCCCGTAAGAATATTTGTAAGTCGTAGATATTCCATGGAAGTTATAGACGGTTAGTATTGACTTTTATGTACGTAAAATTTATTTCTCTAACGAAGAAGTGGTCCTTCTTTTATAAGTCATCAAGTTTTCAATGATCCATAATTCACACTCATTGAAATTTGATTACTCACTGGACAATGAGAATTGCTGCAATGGTAAAAATAGTAATTTTATATCAAAAATTATAAATTCAAGCTTGATTGTTTTGTTACAACTGTTGCTTGTTTACTGTACAATCAAAATTCACAGCTTAATTATTTTTCAGGTGGTGAATTGAGTCACACCGAGATGTCTTCGGAGGGCGGAGGTACGATTGCTGAGGAGCGAACGCCTCCCTCCACAGTTGGAAGATCCAGACAAGAGCAGTTCCTCAATGGATCCTCATCTTCATCAGAGCCTCGAGCCCCTTCGGGAGGATTCGACGCTCAAGCATATCGCCAGCACCTTGCAGCTGCAGCAGGATTGGGAGGAAATCTTCTAACAGCCAATCACAGAGAAACGTCAGCTTTCGTACCAGTAGTACCAACAAGAAATTTACATCCAGTGTTATATCCTGGAGAAATGCATCCTGCTTTAATGTCAGCTGATATAATGGAAAGAGAAAGAATATTAGAAAGAGAACGAGATGGTCCAACAAAAGAAGGTTCAGAAAGAAGTGGATCAGGACAGCATTTAGGGAAAAGAAATTCTAGTTTTGAACTTATGGCTATGATGGCAGATAAACGTAAGGAATTGGCATTGAGAGAAGCAGCCGCAGCCGCCATGCTTATTCCCGGTGAATCAGCTTCTCTTTACCCACCGCCCACTGCTTATCTAACAGCTGCTGGACCTTCTCCTGGTACACAATTCGCATTTCCTAACCCTGGATCGATGATCCCACCGCACCAATTACACGCACATCTAGATAGAAGATTACTTCGAGCACCCGGAAGGGCATCTAGACCCAAGAAACAGTTCATTTGCAAGTTTTGTAATAGACAATTTACTAAATCATACAACTTACTTATCCACGAAAGGACCCATACTGATGAGCGACCTTACTCCTGTGATATCTGCGGAAAGGCTTTCAGGCGACAGGACCATCTTAGAGATCACAGGTATGTCCAATTCTATTGCAAAAGCTTTTTATTATTTTTTTTATTTTACCATTGTTTTGTTTGCAACACTTGAGATACCATAAATAAACCATTCAAATATTTTATATTTATGATTATCCCATTTATTTTAGGCATGTCTTTTTTAATTTTTGTATTAATAATTCGTCTTATATAATTCATTTTAATATCCAATACACATTTAAAATGTGTATTTTTAGATGATTTAAAACATATTTTGCGAGTCCAGCAGTAACTTAAGTTTCAATGAAAATCACAAAACAAAATAGGTAAATAAGAAACTTTAAACTATGCATTTCAATATTAATGTAAGTAATTTCCATTTTTTATTTATTTTCAGTTTAATTAGATTGGGTTTCTATATATGTTTCAAATATAGCATTACACTATGTCTTACACACTATACAGATTTAACATTCGGGGCACTGATTAACAACATTGCATTTTTATTTTTTAGCAACTTGCATCATTGCAGTTATTTATTTTTTGCCGTGTATATTTATTTAACTACTCACTTTATTGACGCGACATGTTTCCATCGAAGTATCGTTGAAATTGTTAACTTTGGATTACTCTTGACTATAGTTATCTTACATACAGCAATAATGTTTGTAATCTAATGTGGATGCAGTACAAACGTAAATAATGGAAGTACGTAGCTGATACTCTCTCGCAAGCGTTCGGCCAGACGTAATTACTGCCGCGGGTACAAGATTCGTATCTCTTTTCTCCTTTTTTTCCACCCGGCCTGCCTTATTAAAACATTCCTGTGGACTGAACGTGGCTCGCAGGCCAACAGCGAATGCCTTCTTCTTGCATCGCGCTTAAATCTCTCGGTGCACGTAACGTTAGGTCCACACCGATCGAATACAATCGGACGAATGATTTTTTACTTTACCCAGAAACGTCATACTATGCTATTTCCATACACAATTTTGAAGGAAATTAATTTGTTTTCCGTTCGTTTGCATTTGTTTGTATTCGCCTTGAGGATACTTGGTATAATATTACATTAAAAATGATTAACGATAGTCTAGACTCTAGAGAGTTTCTTCATTTATTTAGTAAATAATATAATAATGTTAAAATTTTTGACTGATGGTGCTTGATGGAAATTGATTTTAAATTCTAAATTAT
>JAGVSQ010008563.1:0-14301 GCA_022683975.1 Rhyacophila evoluta
ACGGGATATAATGAGTTTCGCGAGTTAACTCGTCAGTGGCAGGGAAAGGGTTAAGGTCATAAATATTTACTCATAAAATTTTTGAGGCTCATAGGATATCTCTCATACTCATCAGAATCAGCATTATTGGATTTTTGTATTATCATTTCGAAATCCACTTGAACTTAAAACTTTTTCACCGTCACTGCAATAAATTTTAGTTATAAATTTAAAAAACCCCCTTTTCTAAATTAAACCTGTAGGTGTCAAAAAATATATATTTATTCAAATTCCTGTATATATAATTCTAATTTCCTCGGATCAATATGAAGACATGTCCAAATTGTCAGTTTTGAAGCATTAATAAATGGAGAAAGAATCTTCAACAGTAACATTTTGTAGACATTGAAAAATACTTCAATATCTATTTTAATAGAACTCTCAAAAGTATGCCATAACTCAGCGGCTCTCAACCTTTTTTGGGGGATGTGGCACCCTTTTGATTTAAAAAAATTCTGTGCCTTCCGAGTTTTTTAAGGTCTTGCCCTATCTCCTAGATTCCTACTTTCATACATTCGTCCAGAATTTTATTCGTAATTTCTCCCTTCGTACCTAGTAGGTTGCGTAATGTATATTGTCTAAGCCTCCCCAAAAAATAGTTTTTGGTTTGTGCCTACTTTGAAGCGAACATATAACATATTAGTATATTATATGTTCGCTCACTGCCCACATATAATGTAACCTGAAGATGCCGAAACGCGAAACCCGGGTCGTTAACAATGATCTCACATTTGGAAGTTTACTAGTTTTAAATAATTTAGAATTTAAAATCAATTTCCATCAAGCACCATCAGTCAAAAATATTAATTTTTTAATATACTTTGTTTTTTAAACCGTGCTTTATAAGAATATGCCAAAATTACTCAACCGTGTTGTAGAATTACCGTATTATACAAGGTCCGAGTGTATACATTTGAAAATTATATCATTATCTGCTTTATTTAGTTTTATCCTTAGCTAAATATTTATATTTATATTATATTATAAAAGTCACTTTTTAGTAATACATATCTTCTTTGTTTTGATAGCATAATAGAAAAATTAAATTTATCTCTAACATGTATGTTGTGATTTATGTATTGAGAAATAAAACATTGTACCATTAGAAGAAAGATAGTGTAATACCAAGGTGACTTTTTGTATTTATTACTTTGTCTAAAAATGATTTATTTCGTGTATTATTAGTCAATATATACATAAATATTATAAATGATACATTGGCGTCATGTTAACAAACTTGCCTTATCATAAAATTTAGTAAAATAGTTAACAAGGTCAAGGTTTAAATTTGAGCTTCTTTATCAACAAGCTGGAATGAAGTTGAAATTTTGTATTTTTCAGATTTCATACACAGTCCAGTGCTTCCATTACAATTCCCCTTAGCTTATATCCACCCTGAAACTGACTCGAGTCGATTGTGACAGAGCATTGCCGACAGAAAAAAAAATCACAGTTAATCTTCGCACGGCGACAATGGTAGCATGCTCCAATATGTGGCAAGACTGGACAATTAGCATCAGCTTTGGTCTCTTGCCGTCTCTCCTGACCCGGCCACCAAGACACCTTTGAGGCAGTCTTTCCCTTCTGTTTGGAAGGCGACTGCCGCTCGTTTACATTAGCACGTCGCTGCCAGTCAAACAGTTGTTATCAAACACTACTTAATCATTCACACATCGACCAACATCATTGTTCAACCTACTACTTCTAAAATTCCACAAAATACAAACGCTCTGGTATGATACCTTGATTTTGTCATTCAAAACATTTTGAGTGTTACTTTACTCTATTTAAATTATATAATATACTATGTATATTTAATAATGCATGTTCTGTTTGACGAATCCTAATATGTGTTTATTTATATGAATTATTTTGAACAAACAGTAAATGTAATGTAAGGTATCTATTGCTTGTTATTTCTGAAGGATTCCAATCGATATATAATCTTAAGATTTCACTTAAAATAAAAGTTGCAAAAAAATTGGTATCCCTTTATGATACTTTGAATCAATATAATTACCGACATTTTATATAAGTTGTCAGTAATATTAATATATTTACCTTTTAGACACCATGAAATGAGATCAATATGTACTATATTTGCAACAGGGTGGAAACCTCCAGAAATTATCAGTCTATATAATAGTCTTTTTATGAATTCTTAACTTCGTCAATCCAAAACCTCAGAAATATATTTTGCAAAATAATTTAATACCATTTATCGAAAATATTTTAATTTGCTCCATGGCATGTACAGGATATGGATCTTCACAGTATGAAAATTTATCTTAACAGATTGTTTTTCATAGGAATAAATTATCTTCCAGGCTCAAGCCAAACTCAACCCATTAGGCATTTATATCCTGGATCCAGCTTTTAAATTGCTCTTTTAAATCCTCATAGTTTGTATAATTACAAAAAAAAAATGTACAAGAACACGTACTTCATTTTAGGAACTTCAAACAACTTAAGATTATAAGTTTCTGTAATGTATGGTGAAACGTTACCTTATGGATTTAAATATGCATGGTAAAGACACTGGCAATCTATTAACAGTTTTTATCCTTTTAATAAAACCGCCTCGGAAAAATGAATGAATTTTGTATAATTTATTTTGAAAAAAAATGATGAAACAGAATCTAAAATTAATGTGATTAATCCAATTGCACGCTCAATATATTAATTAATACATTATGTTTGGTAGCAGATCTCGATCTCCGAAGTCAAGAAGTCGTTCGAGGGAACGCAAAAGCCGATCCAGTTCCAGGGATAGGTATTAAGTCATTGCCAACTTATCATCCCCATTCCCATTGCCAACACTGTCAATAGTTATTTTTAATAAAACATTTTAATAATGGAAAAACCTTCCCTTTCAAACATTCATACTCCATTAGTATGATATTGATTTCAAATTCATTATTATTCAAAATTAATTCATTATATCTTTCAAAATATATGTTCTACAATTCTGATTTTATATTAATTATGTCACAATTTTAACTTATTTTCGGTATGGCTAATAACATAACAGTTTTGTTGTTATACAAATTTCTATCATAATTAGACAGAAATTATTATTTTATATTATACTGTCATAAATTTAATCCTTTAATGTCTTGGATTGCTAGATCAATATAATATATGTGATTTTGATGTAAAAGTTAATCTTCACCCATCAGAATTTCAATAAAATATACAGTATCATCATGGCTGTTGTCCTATTGCATTATTTGGAAATAATATGAAACTTAAATTTTTTCAGATAGCGTGCTAGTGTGTGGTAAAAAATATTTTTAAGGAAAATCATTATCACATGTTCTTGATAAATATTCCCAACATAATAAATAATAATGCTTCAAATCAGCCTTTAATTTTATTTAAATTCACACTGATCTTGTGAATTTTCACTTTTTATTACACTTTTAAAAACATGAATGACAATGTAATGTTACTGTTCTCTTATAAAAAAATAAATATATGAAGATAATGTACTTTTACTGTGAAATATAAAATATGTTTGCTTCTGAAATACTTGTTTTATTTTTATATTCCATAAATATTACATAAATAAATACATTTAATCTGGTACATCAGTTTTGTAATTATTGTAATAGCATAGTAATAATAAAATATGATTCATGCAGACATACAAACAATACAGTTAGATAAAGAAGCTTAATTAGCAGTTATACAATTTTGATTTGAGTATCAATATAACTTTCATACATTGTTTTCATTGCGATTATGATATATTCTATGAGGCAGCATGCTTCAGTAGGTCATTTAAGATGGTAGTTTTTAAATAATTATCATTGTTAGTAATGATCTCCATAATATCAAAGTGATCCACATTATTTTTTATTTCGAAATGTACATTTTTTTCTTCACCGCTTTCCATCAGCATATCATAAAAATCTCTCGACTGATTGCGGAATGTGAAGCTGTCATTTTCTCCAACAAGTATATATATCCGGAAACTGGTAGGTTTCAAATGGAAGTAACTGTCGTAATGTGGAGATAAAGATTTTGCTTCTTGAACAGAGAGGTGCAAAGCATCATTTACAGATGTACATACAATTCCTGTCAAATCGTAGATACCAGATATCAGAATGGTACCTTTGAAAATGTCACTATGTGCAATGGAATTGATAAATTGTTTGTTGCCCAGAATTTTTGCTATTAAGTGTGCACCAGCGGAGTGGCCAGCAAAATATAGACCTCTGAAACCATTCACAAAAATTACAAATTCACCAACAATGTCCAAATCTTTTGATTTATCTATTTTAGCTTAAATACTTTGATTAATTTATGTCAGCATCTTCCGGCTATGGCTACAAAGAAAAATTAACTTTGTTATGCCTTTCAGAAACAATGATGTATAATTACTCGTCAAAGTCAACTATGCAAAGTTGTAGCATATTAAAAATTAAAGTTGTGTGATTAAAAACTATTTGAAAGAATTATGAGTTAACACTAAGTTTATTTTGAATTTAGTGGTAAAATGTAAAATTTTATTTTGAAAAATATGACTATACATCTCATATATTATATATCTCACTTGGATTTTTTTTGCTGTGCATATTCAAACACAATCTTTGTTGCTTTTTCTATTTCATTGACAATTGTTACCAATGTTACTTTTGGACACAGATTGTACCCGATTACTATTGTCTTAATTCCAGCTTTGTAAAGTGGACCCGCTGGATATCGAGATTGCTGCCTGGATAACTCTTGCCAATATCCGCCGTGGACAAAAGCTAATATCGGAGCATCTTGAAAATAAATTAAATACGAATCATGGCATTCGTTTTCTTATTGATAAGAAATAACATATTTGAAACAACTTAGTTTATTTATACAATAACAGTATTTGATTGATTTTGTAATGAAATGTGAATCATTAATATACAGTACTCATTCCCATAGCATCAGACCTTTATAAATAGTTATTACTACAAGGAATTTTCTTAAAGCTTCCAATGTTATTACTCCATCTTTGGATGCTTTGTATGTGTCGTATTAAGTCAATTTGGCTCCCCATACACCTTAGGCCAGTACTGATAGAAGATAAGAGACAGCCCATGACATTTCTTGAGTAACTACATGATTTTGTCGCTCGATTGAGAAGCAATGAATCTGTAAAGCTGCAGTATTTTTATTTATTTTTTTGAAAAATATTCATACCGTCTGGTAGATCTGTTCCAAGTATATCAAATTTCTCTTCTTCTTCTTTACCATAAGGAATATCTAAGTTATACTGTAGATTGTTCAATACTTCCTTGCTTTCTGAAAGTACAATTTTATTTTTATTATACTATTATATATCTACTCGTATTTGTCTCCCTGGTAGTGTGCGCGCCTAGCAAACCAGAGAATGCGGGTTTGATTTCCCTTCTGTTGGATTTTAAAAATCCAAAAATGCAGGACTGGATGCCCATTGGGTTGAGCAATTGCATGACAAACTATTCTCGTGAAAAATAATCTATCAAGACGAGATCTTCACATCACAGAGATCCATATACTCCACTTTCGGAGTGGATATCTTCACACTGTTTAGACCTATATGCTCCACTTTGAGAGCGAACATAGTATGAAAAAAATAATATCTACTGTGAATGTGATCTCCATAATTAGACTTATTATATTGTATGTTTAGTATTTGAAAATTTGAGCACAGAATATACATAGTTCTTTATATGGAGTTAGTAAAAAAAGCAAATGTGAATTATGTATGTACTTATATTAGTTATAAGATTTCAGCTGGCTTAAATAAATGTACTAAGTTTTTTGTTATAGATCAAATTACAACCTGTCATTTATAAAAAAATAAAATATATTTATAAAATCTTCATTGAGAATCAATTATACATATATTATAACAACTATAGATAAACTATTGAAATATGAGTTGCAACTAATAGTTACAATATATTAAGTTATACAAATGATTAGTCATGATAAGCATAATAATATGAAATTGTTTACCATATAATTTAATTTGCTTACCACATTCGACATGTTCAATATGATGTTTCAATACATCATTCCGGTTTTTAAATCTTTTCGACCACATGCTGGGAGAGAACTCCTTTTCTAAATCTAACTTTTTCCAGGACATGGTGGAGAGTCTGAAAGACTTAAATATAATATTATATAAAACTGGCTCTGGCAAAATCAGCTACAGAACTGTTGATAGTGTTGATTAAATTATAATGAGACTGTAAAATGAGAAAATGTAAACAACTTTATCATACTTAAATAGTGCCTACTTCATTTAAGAGTACTAATATTATCTAAGTGGCACAAAAACATAACTGTATGGTAATTATAGCAAAAAACATATTATTTAATATTTTGCATTAATAATATTTCCATTTCTAATATTTTTATTCAGTAAAAGATTAATTTTATGGTCACAAAATTTCAAACGTTATTTTTTATTTTTGTTTTATTATAATTGTCAGAAGAAATCGAAATACATTAAAAATAATTTTGAATTCGTAAGCTTCCATTTGCTATTTGTGAGCTGTATTTTGACTTTTGGCATGTTCAAACTAAATATACACCGACAAAACAGTCGAAAATTTTTAAATGGTGTATCAGGTGATAGTTTTAAAAATGGAATAATAATATCTTGAATAGGTTATATTCACAATGAGTGAGAGAAATAAGCTACAGCCAATTCTATTCAAATACATCCATATTAAAGAAATCCATATGTTTT
Source organism: Rhyacophila evoluta (assembly GCA_022683975.1). Taxonomy (NCBI): domain Eukaryota; kingdom Metazoa; phylum Arthropoda; class Insecta; order Trichoptera; family Rhyacophilidae; genus Rhyacophila; species Rhyacophila evoluta. Next base: position 6,764 of record JAGVSQ010008563.1, read on the forward strand.
ATCTTGAACTGTTTGGCTCTGGCAAATATGTTAATGCTTTTCTTTGGTATGACAAAATATTTTCAAATTCAAAAACTTTTTATTATTTATTTTATTGTGTAACTGAAAAGTTATAAGAAGTTGTTGGATAATGATATGTTTTACTCACGCATGGATTAGCTTGGAACAGGTTTTAACGTGAAATAAAATATTTAAAGATAGGTTGGAACGTGTTCTAGGTCAGATTTAATCCATTCAATTCGCCCAATACCCATATTAAGTGTCCCAAAAATAGTATTGAAATTATAGTCAACTTTTTAAAATTGCGCCTCTATTATATTTTTGAAGATATGCTATGTCCGTAGTCAGATATTTTCCGTTAAAAAACACAAACGGCGCATCATCTTTGGAATTGAATAAATTTAATTAAAAATTTTATCACCCCAATGAAATTAGGCGGAGCTTAATCGTTGCAAGCAGCTTGATTCAAGAATCACCTTTTGAATTTTTAATTGCAACATATAAGGGTGATTATAATGTATTATAATGTTATTCATGCCTTGCCGCCAATATGTGTTGCATATTTAAGTTCGGGCCTTAACGTTATTTTAATAAATAATTATAATAAATATTATACACTTTTAAATTAATCAATCGCCTGCGAAAACAACACCATTCGCTATAACAATGATACAAAAATACATAATTACTAAAAACTCTACAATAAGTAACATCGTCGACTGCTTACAATAGTAAGCTAAATAATTTTAAAAAAAGCTTATAAAAATACATACTTTTTCGAACTTATTCGATATGCCGATTAATTTGTATGAATAAAACTTTCAACGTGCAATACGCCGTCCGTGCGATACTGTCGTCGTAATTGACACTGAATACGTAAATAATACCGAAGCCGATAGCAAACTGAAATTTCGTTGACCGAAACCTTAGCAATATTATTGAAGATTACAGCAGACGTTATTTAAATGTTATTGTTGTTTTGACAATATTTTGACACGATTAAGAGAAATCGAATCTTTTCGTTTAACGTTTAGTATAATATATTATAATTTATGATATTTAACATTATGTATAATCGAATTGCTCCCGTTTTGAGAATGCTGGAGCATGCTCAGTGGCGTAGCTACAGTGGAATAGTTGCTCCAGGTGCACAAATCATCGCAGCGTAAAATGAAGAAGGATAAAATAAAAACTTTACATGAGCTAAAAAAAACAAGAAACTTTAAACCTGTGAAGAAATTTGCACAATATTACTACGCGGCGAGCTAAAATTAACGAGAAATTAAAATATTGTGAAGGAATGCCCAAAATAACTCTGTAAATTTAAAATCAAACGTAACCCGAATTATGTGCTACGCAAAACTCTACATAGTTACGTCAAAACCTTAAAAATAAGAATAATACATTAAAAAAAACTAACTAATAGAACTCAGAACTAATAAGGAGGCGCAGCAATTTTACTTGTTTTAGAGCGCTGAATATGTTGTTGCGCCACGGAGTATGCTGTATTTTTTTTATCTTATTCATTCAATCTCAATTACTAAAAATTCATTTCATCACTTAACTGGGGTCACACAATCAACATTGCCGCATTAGGCCACATATTTTAATAAATTGTGTTCATAAATTCAATTCATTAATATCTCTCCCGTGGGCTGCTTAGGTAAGCATGCACTATCAACGAATTTGTGGCAAAAACACGTTTGTGGTAACATAATTAACCTACCGGTTGTTCTTTCGATTGGAGCACTGCACTAATAAATTATATTTTTGTCTATGCCAGCAAATTGGCTCTTATTTTTATTTATGTCGGACATTTTTTCTGTCAGTTGTTTACAAATTGTGCGGAGATTTTTAGTATCGCAGCTATGAATTCTGTATTGAACGTGTATGATGCCTGCCGTATTTGTTTGACAGAACATAACAATTTGTCGGAATCGATGGTTACTTTAGACACATGCCTGTGGAAGAAAATTTTAAATTTAAGCAATGAATTACTTGATTTCCAACTACCTAACAAAGTATGTACCAAATGCAACAAGGAATTTCAGGCAGTTCAAATTTTTTTAGAAAAATGCGAAAAATCTAACGCTTCTCTTCAAAAGTATTACCATGCAAATAATCAATGTCTCATTCGAAACGAAACTGGACCTTTTTATGACACTGATGTACCTTTGTGTTTCAACAAAAAAGATGACGACCCACTGATTGATTCCAATTCCAAAGGTACAGTGTTGGTTACCGTTGATGAAGAAATGGGCAGCTTATTTAATGTTAAATTACAAAAGTGTGGACTGTCGAGAAGCAAGATATCTAGGAAAAAAGATAGCATAAAACATAGGTTGTTAAAGAGGCTTAAAAGAATGGCCATAAACAGCAGTAAAGTAAATGAATCAATTGGCATGAAAAAAATCAGGTTGGCAGTTAATACAGACGCTATTAAACACATAAATAAAAATAATGTATCTCATAAGGATGCAACTGTCCCTCGCAAGACCACAATCAAGGACATTGTAACAACTATGTCTCAAGAGTATAATCATACTGACTATAAATTACAAAACCCATCAACATCTGCGGCTGTAAACAATGAAGACACTAGCAGTACACAAAAAATGTTTTAAGTCAATGAAATAAATGTTAAGTTTCCACTGCCGGAGGATTAATGCATATTTACATTTATTGAGATTTTTTTTTTAATCATTCTATTTCTTTTATTTATCTATTATCTATTATTATCTCTATTTCCGGGCAACCTACGTCTTGGAAAATTTACATTTACTCCCGGGACATTCCCGTCAAATGAAGTAGATTGCTTCTCGATATCAGCTCCGGGATACGCCTGATTGAGACCAGGCGTAAGGACGGGGCAGGTGGATGGTGGGCACATTAGGTAGATCTAAAGATGTAGGACTGGATGACCAATAGGTTGATAATGCAATTCTCATAAAAAAAACTGTTAAGACGTATGTCCACTTAGCGGAAATTTTCTATTTCACCGAAAGATTTGCTGACAATCTATATGTTTTACAAATTATATAGACATTTCTTCAATTTCAACTATACACAATATATATTGCTTTTGTAGTATGAATAACTACGTGATTTGAATTTAACTGCTGATTATTGTGGCCACGGTGGGCGACAAATTTTTTCTACTTTCAATCCCTGGCGAAAAGTCATATCGTATAAACTAGTCGAAAATACAATAATGGACAAAATCTGTCATGAAAATGAAGTGTATAATTTGTTGTAATATCATACAACTTTTCTTATTCAAACACTATAAAATTTCTGACTGCATTTGGGATCATAAGGAAATAAACAAAAACAGGAGTTTATTTGTACTGTATTTATTATGCTTTTAATATATATTATAATATAACAAATCAATAAAGATAGACAGAATGCGTTATGAAAATATCAAAATATAAAATAAATTTACTTACACCTAAATAATAAAAACAATTCTATCATTTTATTTCCTAAACACAATGCACATAAATAAGCAGGATATTTTTTAAAAATAAATCAACATAATTATACGTAACATAATTGAATATTCACTTGTAGATAGATGTATAAGTTTTTATTAAATTAACCTTTGGATCTGTCATCTAAGCAATGTTCATCGAAGAAGTACTTTTAATTTAACACATTTTTGTTATACACCACATCTTTGCGACTAATCGAGACAATCTAAAAACATTACATCCTTGTCCTAACTGGAAATATTTCCTAACATTACATATTGGGCAATGTTTCTATGTGTTTAATGAGTGTTTTACTGATTTATCTACAACGCTAAGTAAAAATTACTGCTATAATAACTCTAAAATATACTGTTTTTACTAAGATAGAGTGTGGACATAACCCACACAGAACAAATTTTACAGGAGGCACAATAACGTCTATTCAATTATTTTAGGCTTAAATCAAAGTATTGAATAGATACAATCTTAAAGTGCATGAAAATTACAACTGGTGTTATATTTAAGAAAAAACAATAAAATTGATTTGGTGGAAGCCCTTTTTCCTGGTCTCTAATTTCAGACTATCCTTTTTTCAAACTTAAAAGCTAAGTTTAGACACTAATTTGAAATTTTCAGCTTATATCCTTTTGGTAGACGTGTATTAAGTTGTATAAAGTGTGATCATCGAATACAAACTATTTTGAAAAATTGAGGGTTATGTCCTTTATCCTTTTCACAATTGATGTTATATGTTTTTATTCTAGCCTTTGAGATGAATTTTTAATATAAGCTTGATTAAAAATTAAATGAAATCAAATTTTCTATTGATTTTTAAATTTTATTACAATCAGAATATTAATTATTTAATTTTAAAGATTACAAAAACCATGAATTAGCATGAAGTGGATTTGCGTCAAATACATAATGAAATTATTATATATTTTGCACGGCTATACAAGACTAATTAAACAATTGTTACAGGCTATTCCAGAATGAAAGTCGGAAATATTTAAGATTTAGCTTAAATATTTCTTTAGTCATTTACTTCAATGTTACAGCAACGTATGTTTCACATGGAAATGGATTAGTAAGTGACACTGTTAGTAAATTTGTTTAGAATACACATAGTTCAAATGAAAAATCTTACTTACTTATTTTGTCACCTACGATTTATTTATATCTGTACTATGTTAATAGTTTCTAGATTATATCAATTGCTTACAATCACTTTTTAAGTATACAAAATTTCAGGAAAATCTTGTGATAATACTAAAGTAAAAATATATATACATTTAACTTGAAGTAATGCCTACAACCAAAAAAGCTGTATTCTGAAATTTACCCATGTATGTCCCTGAGTAAGATTTTTCTGAACCACTATATCTTCGCAATTTTAAGATGGCATAGATCTTAAAGTCTAACATGATTTCAGAAACTAAAATAGATAGAAAAATGTATCTAATAATTATAAATGTAAGCTTCAACTAAAACTCACAGTTCATACACTGACTAGGTAATGTATGCATTCTCAGAATTTACCATGTTAACTGTAACATTTGTATAAATAAAACCATGAAAAAAAATAGTATATTTAAAGCATAAATAACCTCAACCATTATTTTATTTTGTTAAAATGGGTATCAATATTTTTCATTCCATTTTTTATCAGCATACTAAAAAAAATATCATTTTAATATTACATTTTGTACAACCCAAGAATCTGGGACTTTGTATTGGCTCATATATTTTCATTGATTTAAAGTATTTGGAATAATTTATAAAAAAATGTGATTTAAATTTACAAAATTATACTACCTATGAGTCTAAATTTATCACATGGATGTTTTTCATTCAATACATTACAACGAGCATCGATAAAATGTACTGTGGAACAAATCTTATAAAAGGCTATTATTTATAGATTGTGATTAAAATCATCAGGATCCTAAGTAGAAAACACACTACAATAAAGTGATTTATTTAAATTAATTAAAACAAAAATCACAAGACACCCAACCAGTTTTAAGAATAATATATTTTTATATGATTTACAGTGAAGCCCGTGGTTTATTCAAAAGGAGAAATTCATTCAGTGCTTTATTAATTTTGATAAATTCGTTTTTAACTGTGGGATCCTAGAAATAGTTTGCGCTTGATATTTAACAATATTTGAATTCGTTTCAAAAATATGCTGTAATTTAATATTTAAAAAAAATTGTAACACAATTAATACATTGAGGGGACTTTCAATCAGTACTATTTAACCCCAACGATATAGTTGATAAATAATTATATTTTCATGTAGATATTGCCATTAGTTATTAGACATTACACTGATTTCAAAAAACTGAAAATATATTGTAAATTAAAATAGATAAATGATAATACTAATATATTAAATTAAGTATGATGAACACACATAATATAAAAATTTAACACCAGTGCTTATCTACTGTATAAATGGCTAAGATTATCAAGTCAATATTGAAACACCATAACTTCACTAGTAGAAATATAGCCTTGCCTATAACTAACTCTAATTTAATGAAATCTACGTAATTATGTTATTACAATAAGGTAATCTTCATTTATACAATGTGTAACATTAATAATACTTAAGGAGAGCACCGATTTTTGGCTTTTTAAATAGTATGAAGGTACTAAACAGCATTCAATTCCAGAGATCGTTTGGTAGTAGCTAATCAACGTTTGAGACAAGTGGTACTATATAATATTATAATATTATATAATATTAACAATATATCACTTAGTAGATGCTTGCGCATGCTGAATGTACAGTTTGACATTGCTTTATACATGTCTGCCATTCTTAATCGGTACACATTAATTACTAATTATTGTGATTGTGAAGGATACATAAATAGCCAGTTTATTTTATTTGCCTCTTAAAATATGTTTATAAAAAATTGTAGTCTATAGTTAGCAAGCAATCAGTATTTTTTGTTATATTATGTTGCATGTTCTATTTCTGCACTTATGATATAAACAATTTCGTATTTGAGGCTTTTCAATTTATATTTCAATAATTATCTATTAATAAACAAGATTTTTTTTAAATCTGACTGCCATACTATCGTCATATTAACTCCCTCACTACAGGGCTTAAAAATCAGTTATATATCAACCCTTTAGCTACTATGTTTTTGAAAAACTTCCTAGTGAGAATATGACAATGAATTACCATTTATGGTTATTTTTGATAAAATTACACTGTATTATTTTCTATATTTTTAATATCTTTCATATTCACACGACAGAAAACAATTATTGCTGGCATTCCTTGCTGATATCATGGACGACGATATATCATTGTATACCAGTCAAAGGGTTAAAGACGTATCAAGGAACCCTCAAAGTTATTTATATCTTTTAGTAATTTTATATAAACATCTCATAAGACAATTTTAAAATGTCTTTATGAAAAAAAATTACTCAACACCACTGATGTAGATTGCACGGTGATGAGAGACAAAATTTGTCCAATTCATTCAAACCCAAATACAATGGGCATAGTAAAAATACATTTACTAGTCATCAAATGTTATTCAATGTGTATTTAATGTAGAATTATTATTTATCTTCTGTTAAATATGAAATTACTTGTTAAAGAATGAAAAATTATTAATCATTATTAACATAGAAAACTAAAAATGCTCTGTGCTAAGAAACACTTAAAATTTAACTTATTTATAATTAAATAATTCAACTTGAAAAACAGATTGTATTAATATCCAAATGGATTAACAAAAATTTCATCACAATCTCTAGAATTACTATATTTTTATTATTTTTCTAATCACAAAGTATTGCAAGTTTTTGACAATTGAACACAAGTGCAGTTATTGCTACCATCTGGATACCTGTATAGGTAGGTACAAGATAATTTACAAGTTGATTCGAAGGTTGATTTTAAAAATATGAGGAATATATTATACGTAAGAATTTACTTCGGAATGAAAACAAAAAACATTCCATGCCTAATAAGTAATTTAGTTAATTAATATTTTCGACTGATGGTGCTTGATGGAAATTGATTTTAAATTC
>JAGVSQ010008564.1:0-14300 GCA_022683975.1 Rhyacophila evoluta
TAATTTAGAATTCAAAATCAATTTCCATCAAGCACCATCGGTCGAAAATATTAATTACAGATCACATTCCCCGATCACAATAAATGACTCCAACTGAAACATATGATCTTTACTATGCTGAATTTAAATTGAATTTCTATGAAGAACCAGCAATAGAAATAATTCATAAAGTAAAGTAAACATACCTGTCAATGTGACCTCAGGCGAGGACGGCATTCATCTACTCGAGATCGTCATCATTGATGATCTGCGCTCTCTGTGCTTCAAAGGAGCCAACGATTGTTGGCAATCGCTGCAAGAGCAGATGGAATACAGGTGCTGGCAAACTTTGCTGCAGAACCTACAAATAGCACATAAAAATAGTTTCAATTTTCCCTTTCCATTGAAAATGAATTAAATGTAATTTATGATTCATTTCTGTCAGATGTATGTTTACGAGATAAAGTTATAGATATGAATTTTTGTCTTCTCTCTCTGAGTGAAGTATATGGGCACAATGCAGGGAGAATAAATAATAAGTGAGGTTTTTGAACTTGGATAAATGCTGTCCAGAAGTAGAATATATGATACTGTAATAAAATTTAAATGTTTTAACCTCGAGAAGCTGTCTAGCTTGACCACAGAATGCGATAGCCCTTCCAAAATGTTCAATACCCTCGTCCAGGTTGCCCGCATTCAGTAATTCTTCTCCCAACTGGATCTGAAATGTAAAAATAAATCATGTATTGAAACTGGGGCTCATTTTGTCAATCAACCGTTCCACTTAAGTTTATTAAAAAACAAGCCATCATCAACAGTTTAATAATGAGCATATGGAGACCACGTGCTGCATCCGAGAATCCCTGTTGCCCGCCAGTATTCTTGCGCCCTCTCAGGTCATACCTGCATCCCATGACTCTGCCGAATACAATCTCCACCAATGCCCATGTTAACATTTAGCTACTGTAAAACTTTTACTGTTACTTACGGTATCCAGATAACTGCACGCAAGACAGCTGCCCACCGGACAAGTGCTCACATAACAAATGCACGCGTAGGCAACCGCACACACGACAAGTGCTCACAAGACATCTGTGCACACATTGAAGTGTGTGCGTACACTAACACAGAAATATTAGGACATTTTATACATAATTATAGTATAGTTAGATTTTTATATTTTATTTTAAATAATACATAGTATCTTGTTAACAAATGAACAGTTTTGAGATAAAGGATATTTTGTGATTTTAATTTTAAAAGTCAAACAAGTGTAGCCATATTCCACGTACTTCTTCAGTAATATTAAGTCGTATTAAGTGGATATTGAACATATTAGTACTGGCAGAAAACGTTAACAAGACTTTAGCTGATAAGAAATTTCAATTTAGATATGCCATTACCTGTTGTAAGAAATATTTCTGCACCGCCTGCCGGTCCTTAAGATTTGGCAGAGCATCCTGGTCTTTCGAGCTGTGAGTTTGTCTTGATTGCATGCGCCCTAAAAGTATATATTTCATTAGGCATCAGTTATTTTATTTTAATCACAGTATATTACTCAAAAATTTCCTTTGGTATATTCCTAAAATGTTGAAAAATTATATATTTCACAGTGTTTATGATAGATTCAGGAAAATAAACTGCTCTCATTAGCGTTTTCAACCTAGTAATGCCGAATGCAAATGCAATTCAATAAGTAAAAAAAATAGGCACACATACGAAGCAATTATGATATTTATTTTTAATTTACTTATTTATTATTTGCAGGTACACACATGTCAGCCATTGTGGCATTATCATTAGGCATAATGGCTAGTTAATACAGAAATTCATATGATATATCAATTCACATTCATTAATTAACCTTAGCAATGAAGATGTGCATGGTAAAATTACGAAATTTTCGACAAGTCTCACTATAGAAAACATAAAAAGTCATATGATTTAATAGTAAAAATTGGTAAAAGCGGTAATAGGATATCTATTAAGTCGGCAGCACAAAACACGCATAAACTTCAATAAGATATCATGTTGCCACTTTTACCGTCAAATCTTCTTCTGTCATAAATTGGATGAACCAGCCTGGAACTCTTTATACATAAAAATCGAGGTTCTCAATAAATATATTTTAGCTGATTCATAAATTAATGCCACTATAATGAAATGCGTAAATAGTGAGAGATCGATATTGTCACATACAATATGTAGAAAATAAAGAATATTAATATTCAATATTTCAATAATAGTAAAATTCAAATAAAATTTAAGGTTATATGAAGACACAATAATTTCCAAATTTAATGACAAGAATGATCCCATACGGCACATGGGTCCACAAGGGGTTCATTTCAAGAACAACAAAATCAATTGAAACCTTGACCTGTGCAACGAGGGTTAAGTTATCCCATTTTTATAAGTACGTACGTACTTATGAGAAATGTCATATAGGTAGATGGTAGATTTTGGATTATAAGTAACATAAAATAAATAAGCATATGGACAATTTATAATCCACATGTACTACAGTAGCTGACGGTTGATAATGAATGGCTTAATGTTTTATTTAACTAATAGTTTCTTGTAAAGCGGTGGGCAACGAAAGTTACTCACGCTGTCGGAGCTTCCTCTTGAAATCTGGATCCTTGCGTCTTTTTTGGTCAAAATAAATGCAATATCCAAGGAAAATGGTACCGGCGACCCCCGCGGCGATACCCATGTGTGCCCTCGACAAATCCAACATTTTACACAGCGGATCAGATATTGCCCTTCTTCAGCCGAGTGCACACATTGACCAACCACTTATATGCCATAAACAAGTGAAATTCGCCGACCTTCAATATAACATTACTTTTTAAAAATAAAGAGCTGATGTGTGTAAAATGACGAATGATTCAAAATTATATTTTAATTCTTAATAATATCATAGACGAAAATAGTAGCGTAATAAAAATATACGGAGTCACATTTTGTGAAAGTGGAGTAATTTATCAAAATTAATAATGGTCACGATAAAATAAACAACAATTTCGAAAATCTTTCCTAACAATATTTTTCATCGTAGATAATAAAAAACTCCTCGTACCAAAAAGTGAGTGAACACGGTCCGGGGAATGCAAGTCCAACTTTTACATCTGTCAGATTTTTAAAAATCTGAAAATGCAATACTGAATACCCATTGGGTTGAGACATTGTCTAAAAATCAATCCTTGATTAAATAATTAATAATTAATCTGCCAATACATATATTTAAATTGCAAAGACTCGTTTGCTCCGTTTTCATAGGGAATATGATAAAAAAAGAAGAATTAGTTGTATGTACATTTTAATGTATTGTATATTATACAATGGAAACTTATTAACATGAAACGAAGGGATTGAAATATTTTTTCACGTCAAATGAATTGGCTGACAAACAATTCTTGTGAAAAATAATGTGAACAAAAAAAAATATATGAAAATATACGAATTTTGTTTTTGGGACCGCAGTATTATTTCATACTTACTAATTTTTCACATTAAGCGTTTTCATGTTAAGAGATTTTTACTATAATTATGCTGATTTTATTGTGAATTTTGATACCTTTTAAAAATTGGTTGGTAAACGAAATGCTTTTATGCCACATTGATTCGATTCGGCATTTTTTGCACATTTTAAATGTCATAATAGTCGATTGCACTGAATCACATTATTGTGCAACAAAATGTTTTACTTTCTCGTTCTAACAATATTTTTACTGTCGTGTTTTTTTTTAAATGGTAGATTCTGAAATAGTTTACGTAAAAGTTTCAGATAGTTGTTATGTTTTGAAAAGTACAACGCTATGACTATATAGAGAACATTCGCAAATTTATGATATTCATTCCCAGGGTCCCGATAGCGTATGGGTTAGCGTGCATGCGTAAAAAATCGGGGAATGTAGGTTGACTGGATGTGCAAGGCATTGTCGCTTTAGGATTGGTTTGTCAAATAGACTAATTATCAAATGTTCAGAAAATGAAACAAATCTCATACGTTTCGTACATGTAACGGTATCTGAGGTTTTTTAAAGCCTTAAATGATTGCTGTATCATGTAAGAATAGAATTACAGTATAAAATTATTCTATAAACTATCTAATTAATAAATTGGCACACGTTTTTATTTTTAAATCATGCACTATGGATATTCGACAAACCAATACTTCATATTGCGGAGATCCATATTGTACTCCACTCTCAGAGTGGACATGGTTAACAAACAAATCATTGCTTGTTGACTGCTTAATTTCTACTAATGTAGTAATTTCTCTAGAAATATTTTTGAATCAATTTCAAAACAGTTATCTGTTTTTAAATAAATTATATATGTTATTCTATATTTTATTAACTTTACCTACCTAAGCCTACCCATCAGTATCTACCAACATTTTTCTTTGAGACACAGTGCATGCTAAGAAAAATGTGCTAAGAGTAATAGAAAAACCCGCCGCTGGTTCATATCCTGCTCTGTATTCATTAATTTTATGAATTAATTTTAATATCCTCAGTTTACCTAGTAGAATTGCCATTGGAGAGTTAGAATACACATGAAGGATCCATGCAAGGCTACAGCCTGTAAAATTCAGACGTGTCTCAGAGGTGAGCTGACATTTTTCTACCAATTTATTTTTCACGGCACGATCACATAACATCTGACGTTTGATCAGTCGCCATCTTTGTATTTTGTTGAATCATCTCTCGCCCGTCCGCGGGCGTTTCGAAGCGAATGTTAATGTTTTACTCAATTTAACCGATTGTCAGATATATGTCGACGTGCGCGTGAGTATCGCACATAGAATCGGAGCTAACTCGAGTCTGCCACGATGAGTTTTTTCGGTTTCGGGCAGACAGCCGATATCGAAATCGTCTTTGACGACGCCGATAGGCGAAAAGTGGTCGAATTGAAAAATTCAGATGACGGGAAAAAAGATAAACATCTGTTATACTACGACGGCGAGACTGTGTCGGGGAAGGTGAACGTGACGGTGAGGAAACCCGGCACTAAACTCGAGCATCAAGGAATAAAGGTCGAACTGATAGGTCAGATAGAGTTGTACTATGACAGGGGAAATCATCACGAATTCATCTCGTTGGTGAAAGAACTCGCCCGCCCCGGTGATTTGCTGCAGCATACTTCATATTCCTTCGAATTCGCGAACGTCGAGAAGCCTTATGAAGTGTACTCTGGATCGAATGTTAGGTTGCGGTACTTTGTTCGCGCGACCGTCGTCAGGCGACTCACCGACGTTACCAAGGAAGTTGACGTTGCAGTGCACACGCTATGCAGCTACCCTGATGTGCACAACTCCATCAAAATGGAGGTGGGCATAGAGGACTGTTTGCACATCGAGTTCGAGTACAACAAATCAAAATATCACCTGCGAGACGTCATCGTCGGCAAAATATACTTCCTGCTAGTTCGTATTAAAATCAAGCATATGGAGATATCCATTATTAAACGGGAAACTACGGGGGCCAGCCCCAACGCTTTCACAGAGAACGAAACTGTTGCAAAATATGAAATAATGGATGGAGCTCCTGTCCGAGGCGAGTCCATCCCCATTAGAGTGTTTTTGGCCGGCTACGAACTCACTCCCACCATGCGAGATGTCAACAACAAATTTTCAGTGAGATACTATCTCAATCTGGTTCTAATGGACACTGAAGACCGGCGCTATTTTAAACAGCAAGAGGTTACTTTGTGGCGTCGGAGTGATCGGGTGAATGCTGTCAATCGCATGGTGAATGCCGGTAATCCGTCGCATCTGGTTGGCGCCCAGCAGTTGCGAAGAGAGCCTACTGCCGCTCCTGGCGCTGATCCTCTTGCCGCCGGGCGAGACTTCCCGGCTGAACAGGGAAACCCTCTTGATGGCCGCGATGATAGAGAAAGTGACAGGAAAAATATCCGAGACTTATCTTCCAAAGACACAATTAAGCAATTCATTTCCGAGAGTGCAACAACAGATCCATTAGACCCCGCCCTCGAAGGATCTGCAGGGCTTCCATCTGAATCAGCTGAAAATGATCTATTCAAAGCAAATGATAACAGAACTAGCACCGTTAAAAGTAATGCTACTGAAGATAAGGCATCTTCCCAACCGGAAATCATTTCTGAAGTTCCGCCTCAGGCAACAGTGCCTTCGATTGTGGAGGGGGAGGGTCAATAGTCGTCGTTGAGGAATGGCTGAGCTTGCTTCTGTTGGCCGGCAAGCGTGCAGTCTCATCACCGCCATTCCGCGGTTATTCACAAAGTTTTCACCGGAAGCACCTGTTGGGTGCTATCACTTAGAAAAAGAACTTACCCGTTGTACGTCTCATTTCACTGGTATCATTTATGAACTCATCCTGTCAGGATGGTTATTTTGATCGTATTTCTCTGACTCTATTTTAAGACTAATTTTCAAGTGCTAAGCACATGGCCGTTAATATTTTACAATTCTGATTAATAACAATCAAATTTGATACTTATTTTAATTCCCATGTTGAGCGATATTATTTGATTGAGATGATGAGATTCTTGGAGGCTCTATCTGGTGTCCATTTGGTCTACATAGGGAGTCGATTTGGAGGAGGAAGAAGAATATTGTCTATTATAAATACTCTAGCTGCATTTTTAGACTTGTAAATCTTTAATTTACTCTCGAATGAAATGATATTGACACAGACGCATCTGAGAATCCTGTGAGTGATCGATATCTCAAAGAAGTGCTTGCTCCTTTACAAAATACCATTTTTATGTTACATGCATTTTCTTATATGGTCCACCGTGCCAGACAACTTTCATCCGGGTATCTTTTAGTAAATTTAATGGAACGCTATAAGTTGATTTTTAAGGACATGGTCGGTATCTTGTGTATATATTAAAACTTGCCTCATATTCCATTGTCAGTTAATAGTTCTTGCTGATAAATATGAGGCGATGTAATGTACTAAATGTATTGATTTTAACTTTTCATTGTAAGGCCTTGATTTTTATTGCTGTATTGAATTACACACATGTGTGATATACAATGAAGCAGGTGGGTTTTGAATTTATGCCATTATCAAATTTTTCATTTCATTACCTCATCATTTTTTTGAAGCATCTGCTTTAGTTTACTAAATGATATTGTGGTTTTCTCAACGATTTTGCAAAAATATACATGTGCAGTAACTGCCATTTGTAATTACATTTCAATATAAAATTGGATATTATGTACATTTTGGGGAAAATATAATTTAGCCAAATGTTATTGTTTCACATCTATGGTTTCTCATGCAGTGAAGGATTAATTCAGCTGTTGAAAATGTTAAGGATTGACATGAAAACGTAATGAAATTTGTTTTTGATGTTCATAGATGAGTACCACTATTCTTGTTTTCAACTTAGGTATTATAGACCTTGGCGGTGGAGTGTTTTTTTGTTTGCAGCAGAATTCAGGATTAAGGATCAGTTGTTAGTCACTCCTATGACCGTGAAGGTCTATAATAATAAGAAAATATGCCATTTCAACCCACAGTAAGAAGCATGGTGAACCAAGTCTGCTCAGTTTGCAACATTGGTATACAATAATCATGATGAAGTGTCCGTCTTGTAATAGGTTGCTCTGTGCAGGTAGTTAGTGTACTGCACATTTACATTTGAAATGATTTTGACCATGACCGCTGCGAAAGTGCAATATATATGGATCACTGCAATGTGAAGAGGTGTCTTGACAGATTATTTTTCACCAAAATTGGTTGTCAGACAATTGCTCAACCCAACGGCATTCAGTCATGCATTTTCGACTTTTAAAAATCCACTGGAAATGGGAACGCAACCTGGACTCGAGGCGCGTACACCTACCTCTATACTATCGGGGACATTAAATACCTTGAGAAAGTGTAATTTCATATTAATGGGTTTCATGAAGAGAATGAAAATTAAGGAATATAAAAAAGACATTTGAATAATTTATCTTAATAACAATGGGAGGATGAAGGCTATCTTGGCATCGTTACAGTAAAGGCGTGTGATTTCTGTTACATGAAAAGTAGCCAATCAGAGTGGTCGCAGATCGATGAATGTTCAATTACATACCTTATTCAAAATGCCTCAAATTTTTACAATTGGGTGCTTTCAATGCTATCATGTGAAAGACTTGTGGATTATAATTTAAAATAACCATTGTATATTTTCTGGATTTGCATTTAGGCTATTTTATTTACCGTACAATTAGGAATTATAATCCCAGATATGATTATTTTGTATATATAATTTTTTTCAAGCAAAGAGGATGAATGAGATGATGAAGAAAGTATTTTCTTTTTTCATATTTCTAGGTATGTTACAGGAGAAAGAAAATAAAGGTTTGAAGAACATTATTAAGAGTGGATAATGAACCAAATGTGATACATTATTATTTATTGTATTTTATTTGGGCAAGAACGTTTTTTGAATGGTAATCATAGCATTTAAATAGAAATTATTATATTAATCCAAATAACTATTTACCCCCATTTATCGTTGATTGAAAACGCATTACTTACTCTGTCATGACATTATAATATTACCTCGTGTTATTTGAATTTACCACATGCGGTGTGAGATTGTCATTTCCTCCATCATCCAAATTCAGCAACACTTTTAGTTCGGCTCAGACTGACAGCTTAGCTTGATTCTTCATTGTATAAAGCCTTCTCTTGGTCCTCAATGTCAGATTAGTATGGCCATAAAAACTAAATTATTCATTTAAAGAAACTTATTATATTTTAATACTCCACGTGACATTCGATATTTTAAAAAATGATTGCTATTATCATTTCGATTTTCAAAATCAGTTGTGATGAGATGTTTTTTTTGTGTACTATATGAATATCACTATAAATTAAATAATATCAAAACTGATTTTATTCATATAAAATATTATAATTTAACAAAATTTGGGAAAAAATAAATAATGCAGTATGTTTCATCTTTTAACTTGTCGAACCGTAGAAAGCATTTGTGACTTTTCGTCCAGAGTATTTCGAATGGTAGATGATGCTCAAGATAGCTGCCATTGGAAAGTTTTTATTTCTTTATATGTACATTATAGCATAATGATTCGGGTATGATGCAGGCGGTATAATATTATTATAGAGAGATATGTATAAATGAATTTATTGCATATTGTTGTAGAATAAAATGTTATTATATTAAGTAAAGAAACATTGTAACAAAGATGAAATTTGTAAATGGTTATAATATAAGAATATGCATATTTTTCTTTGAAAAATAAATGAATGCGATGATATAATGTTTGTTTCATTTTGTATAATCTGGTATATTTTTCTTAACATTACAGTCTTACAGTTATTGGTCAGCGGTTGGTGATGTATTTAGGATTTTCAGTCTAGCATGCTGTCTGTTGAGAGGCAGTTCGACGGTTTATTTGGAGTAAAATAATTTATTTTTAGGATTCACTGCAACACGAGCGCTCAATTGAGTATTTGAAAAATTTTGCTTGCACACTGGCCTTAAGAATTCTACCCAGATGCTTTTTTTCTTTTTTTGAAAAATTTTAATTCTACCCAGGAAAATTATAGAATTGCGAAAAATATTAACAGTTAATTTTGTTTGTGATAAATTATCAAATTTCAGAAAAAGATTACCAGGAGTCAAGATGCCAGGACGTTCTCGAAGAGATGCGCCAATGCTGTCTTAAGTGGCATAAAGTATCCCTCTGCTGTTCCGGAATCCGACTGGAACCGCCTCCTGTTCAGCATGCTCAACAAGCCGACCCCCGCTCGGCAAATACTGATAATAATGTTCACATTACTAATAGTTGAAAGATTGTGATTATTTGAATTCCACGAGTGCAAGTAAATGGCAGTGAATATTGACAGTTTTCTTGTTAAAGGACACTTGATTGGAGGAAAGAATAAATTTTAATTGTAAACAATACATTCTATCTGATTTTAGTGATTTTTTCATTGATTTTCAAAATGGATAAGATTGATATGAACAGTTCATTCAAGAGAGGTAAGGTTTTGAAGCAGCGTAACATCTTTTACAGATACCCCAAGAGCACCCAATTTATAGGAGCTGCGACATTGTTGGGCATCTTTTTTTCTAAGCCAATCTATGATGCATTTTTTTCTGAACCTGCACTGTACAATCCTTCTGAACAATAGCGTAGGTTCGCTTAAAGACTGGCTCTGTCGGCCCATAGACAACATTTGTTCACAATGGAGGCTGTTAAAAAAGCAAGTGCTCGTTTTCGTATGTACCCTCAGATTTTAGGCAAGTGTGCGGAAAGCGCAGGTTCATATGCGAAATGCGTAACAGAGAAAGAATCGTTGAAGCAAAACGAATGCCTGAAAGAGTTTGAGCAATTCAAAGGATGTTTGAAGAATGCTGCCAAGGGAATGAAAACTCGCCTGTGATTATAAAAAGTGTGTCATAAGTGAGAAAGTGATGCGGCATTGCAGTAGATGCTATGAAAACTATTATTAAATAATAAAATTTAGATTACTGATAGACTGGTATTTATTTTAACAGTTATAGCACATTAATACGTCCATAGGATTTAATCCTTTCATTATTTGAGAAAAGACAATTTCCCAAAGTTAAAATGGGAGTGATGCAGAAGTTTTTCAATTTGCCATTCGGTACTCATTTGGTAATGGCCACAATCGTGAGACTATTCTTAATATTGTATGGTCAGTACCAGGATCAGGTATCCATGATACCTTATACTGACGTTGATTATAAAGTGTTCACCGACGCTGCGAGGCACATACTCAACGATGAATCCCCTTACCGGAGGCATACTTACAGATATTCTCCAATACTGGCTGCCCTATTGATCCCCAACGTTTTGCTGAACCGACACTTTGGCAAGTTTCTCTTCTCTCTAATAGACATCTTGGTTGGTGCGGCTATTAAGAAGCTGGTTCGGGAGAATAAGATCTTGGCTAGCGGTGGTCGGCTCACGGATCTTAAGACAATAAACAGGATGGCGTCATGCAGTGCCCTCTTTTGGCTTTATAATCCGTTTGCAGCTGTCATCGCCACCCGGGGAAATGCTGACTCCCTTTCCTCATTTTTGGTGATCGTTTCACTGCTCTTTCATCAGACCGATCTCATTACAGGGGTCAAAAGGTACATTCTGTCTGGGGCCATACTTGGACTTGCTGTGCATTTCAGAATCTATCCCATACTTTATGGTCTGCCGATGTTTCTTGCTCTAGGTGACTACAGAATAACGCAAAATACCCAAATTCTATCAGATCTGCATGAACTGATCCCAAATAGAAAGCAGATACTGTTCGCGTTCAGCTGCGCAATCACATTTGCCTCCTTAACAGCGTTATTCTATGCAGCTTATGGGTACACATTTCTTTTCGAGACATATATCTACCATCTGCTGCGAAAAGACACGCGACATAACTTTTCCCTCTTTTTCTACATGCAATATCTGTCGACCAATGATGACGACAGCGCGTATATTCACAGAAGCATTCCTCCAATATTGCTGCTCACTTACATCGGCGTGCGCTATGGCAGAATGAAGACTTTGAACTTTGCTGTACTCGCTCAAACAGTTGTATTTGTCGCTTATAATTCCGTGATAACTTCACAGTATTTTATTTGGTTCCTGTCTCTGCTTCCACTATGTGTGTCAGATTTGGATATCAGCAAGGCCAGAGCTGTCTTCCTCTGCTCCTTGTGGGCAGGATCCCAATCCTCTTGGCTCTATTATGGCTACTCCCTAGAGTTTGAAGGAAAGAATGTCTTCAAAATGATTTGGCTACAAGGTGTGTGCTTTTTTTTTGCCAATCTCTATATCTTGGCCAATATAGTGCGTACGTACACTCCGGGATATTTAGCTATTGGAGATGACGAAAAGTAAAATGTTCCCATTTTTTTTCATTTATGGTCTAATTGTACCTTGATAATACAATTATTGCTGTTGACTCTCAGTAAATTGTTTATATAAACTGGGAACAATGGTGTCAAATCTTGTATAAGATAAAATTCGTCAAATTAAACCCTGTGTGTAAAGTGTGTGCATGTAAGCTCCTTAGGAGTGGGAATTGTGTTTAATGACTGTGCCCACCACCCAGACCTGTCTCAAAACTGTAATGTAGAGATGAGCGATCTACTTGATTCGATGTTCCCGGTGTTTGTTTTTGTGCCTGAAGTTAATTCTGATTCTATCAGAATTAGGCTACCACATACAGTATGTTGAAGATAAAGAAACGTTTCTTAACATGTTCTCTGGCATTGTGACGTTCTTAAATTAAATCATCCATGTGAAAATATTAAATCAATTGACAAATCTAGTGAACTTGAAGATCATGAGTTCAATGTCCTGTAGTTGGGTTGTACTGGGTTCAATGGTTGGTCACATCTGGACATCCATTCCGTCCATCCAGGGTACATGGGTAGAAAATCAATTGTGATCAGAATATTATTGTTGCCATCTACCATAATATCGAGCCGCATAAGATCGTATACGTAAAACATGGATTAAAATTAAATATGTACATATTAAATTTATTCATTAAACATAACTTGAGATATTTAAAAAAACAAACCTTCTCCAGTGGCATTCATTTTTTCAAACTGACTGACTAACTTGAAAAAATGAGTGGGAGAAGGGAGAGATAATAGAATCAATTGGGTTCATTTCTTGTTTCTTACATTTTGTAAATCTCTTTCAATAAAGATGATACGTATTAGAGTAAATCTTTTTGAGGCATATTTAAGTATGCTGGTAACTCGTTTGAATTTACCTATACTACAATGAAACAGAATGGTAAAGTAACCTGGGAATGGTGGGATGGTGTGGATACAGTTTGGTAGGAAAGTGGTAGTGGTCAGTAGGTAAAATATGATCCTACCCAATCCTATTGCACAGCATCAGAGGTTGATTTAGTGCTATAAAATAATTTATCTGGATTATGCTCGTAATTAGCAATATTCTCCAAAAGTTTAAACCCTGCTATTTAATTTATTTATTGCTTTGACAACTATTTGGAAGAAAATTGAAAATAAATTCATTCATTTGACATTTGTAAACGTGCAATATAGTGAGTCGGATGGTATGAGTTGAAATTCATGGCTGAGTAAATTCTTTTATTAATGATTATATTTACATTTGAACGCATATGTGAAAAAATTATTTTGTACATAAAATTTTGGAGAAGTTTTGTTGAATAATGTTAATTTGGAAACCGGTGTCAATAAAAAACAGTGTAATAACGTCTATGTTTTAATTTCTACAAATTACTTGTGTAAGATAATATATATAGAAATAAACTATGTATAAATATTTTTTTTTTATTCCTAAATTAATAATTTCAATTGATCGGTTAAGGCAATAGTGATGTTTTTCAATCTGATGTCTAAACTTTGATGATGAATTTGTTATTCACATCATTTTTAAAGGATGCTCTCAAAGTGAATATCAAATGAAAACATTCTGGCATAAAAGCACAACCGAAGAAGAAAAAGAAATAGCATTATTTATTACAACACATTTGCATTAAATTATATGTTACAAGACATTCCAACTTGACTGTCGGCACTAGTCAACAAAAGAGGTATGAAAAGGTAAACTGAAAAATGGCCCAGATTATCATTAACAGAATATTTGGAAAATGTTTTCTTAAATGACACAGGTGAACGGTTAGATATTTTTTTTTGTAGTTGTAGGGGTACACCATTCCTAAATCAATGGGCGTCATTAAAGAGAATCTTACGTGTACCCAGGGACTGCTGATTCTGAAATAAATCCAACTTTTAATGGAAAAAAATGTTGAAAGTTTAGTATACCCATGATAAAAGTGTGCAGACAGGAATACATCAAAAAAACGGAGAAGCTTGGAGGCAGAGATGGTAGATACTGCACCAACAGTGATCGGATAAATGCTTATGTAAATCTTTTAAGAGTTGGAATCAAACATAATATTTAAAAAATCATTATATCTTTGGAGACAGGAAGGGATACCACATTTTAGTCAAAGATATACACTGACACAAATAGTGGTCATGTCAGTAAGTTGAGATTGCAAGGAAATAGCTTATTTTTAAATGCTTGAACCTGGCCGATAGCAATGCAAGATTATTGTGACTGACCACTCTTTGAATGGAAAAAAATGCCCTTCTGTTTATAATTTCAAATAAGTAATTAAGTCATAATTACCAAAAATTTTGAGGAAATATTGTAGAAAACAATTTGGCATCTATCGCTCTAGAGGATTACTCCTCATAATTTTTAGTATTGTTTTGTAAATACAACTTCTGAATTATTTAAAACTGGTAAATTTCCATATGTGAGATCACTGTTAGCGACC
>JAGVSQ010008565.1:0-14300 GCA_022683975.1 Rhyacophila evoluta
GCGTAAAGAAATAATGACGAATAAATATATTTTATTTATGGTGTTTTTTTTTATTTATTTAAATCATGAAAATTAGAAATATCTGTAGATATTCTCTCAATGTGGCAACATTCGTTTACCGTACAGTAACCCCGAGTGGGCGGACGGTTGGGGCGGTGAACGAGACGAAAAGAGGGAATGCCTCTGACCCATTTACCTAGCGAGGGAACGGGGAACCCCTTACTCTACTCCCGTGAACCGACTACGTTCGCTCGCCTGCAGGTAGATGTAATACTTAACGCTAGGTCGTAAAGCGAAAGGACAAATGTTGTTGTATAATGAAAATGATTGCGGCCTCGGTCGATGGTCCTCACGTGCTGAATGAAGAATTTATTTTGGGGCACAATAATGGCTGGTGATGATTATGTATTAAACACAATACTCCTAATCATTATTATTGTAATATATCATAATGTAATGTAATAATACTCATAGTAAAACTCTAATAAAACTGTAGTATGTACCGATGCAAAAACTTTTATATCAACCAATTACAACCTTTGTTTAATAAACAAACAACCAGTGTGCTTAATAAACAGGTTCTTAGGAAATTGGGATTTAGTGCGGTAATATGTGTGTGTTTAGCGTAAATTACGGAATTAATCTGGTATATCGCTGGTGACAAAGCAATATCTCCTATACCACACGACACAAATTTTACAGAAGATAAAAATACTCACTCGTTAAATTTCAGTTGTTTCAATGTTACTTTTAATTTAGCTAATAAATTTTAATGTTGAAATTTAAAAAAATACTGAATTTCATTTAACGATATTGATCATAGAGAGTTCTTTTTATATCTTGTATTTTTTCCTGTGTGGTATAAGAGGTATTTCTTTGTCATGAGTAATATACCTAAAATATATTTGTGGGTGAACAGTTAGAAAAAATAGTGCAACTGGGAGGCGCTTCGGTTACTCACACTTAAGTAAATTATAATGGTTGCGCAATGAATTGCTGGTTAAATGCCTTCTGAAAATGCTCGTTAAATTGAATGCACCCATTCGAGCTTCATGAATTGGTTGCATATTTCTCGTTAAAGTATCGGTGCCAGTAATTGGCAATGAGAAAATTATTATTGCCATCTTTGAGGAAACGTCAATTGTCGGACTTTTACACCTTCATAACGTACCTTTTATAAGCTTTACTTCTAATGGATGCTACAAAAAGCACTTCGTTCCATATCGTGAGTGTACAGGAATATTAAAAGTAAATGTAGTCTTCCTACTCAATAACGTAATGTATTTTCATTTTCTACGTAAATTGTTTACTATTATAGCAGCGTGGATCACATGTAAAGTAAATACTATAAAATTAGTTCGTATTAACCAATCTACCAGGTCATTCATTTTTCCCCTCAAACCGTTATTATTTACCGACAAATTTATGATTAATTTTTGAGAAGATGAAAAATATTCGATGGAAATAAACGTATTTGTCCATGTATGCTCTGTGTAGATGTTAGGAGTGCTAAAAGACGTTTTTAAGATTTCTTGTCATCTACCAACCGCTTTGTGTCTTTGTTATGATGTCGCCTTATCCTTCTGGCATTCTTTAATACATTTTTATACAATCATGCTAGTAAAAAATACATGCTGAAAACGATCGTTCAATATGCCAGAATCGTATTGATTGGAAAGGGCAGGAAGGTTGAGGCTATCATAATACTAAATTTCTATGCAGTTAAAAAATTAGTATTATTTGTAAAGTATTAGTGAAGACATACAGATAAGAATCGCGTAATACAACCACAGAAATTACAAGCCGGCAGCTATTAACGTTTTCGTATCAGTGTAAATGCATTATGTTGGCATATTGTTATCAGCAATATTTTTAAATCGAAAAATTCGGTCGTGAACGGATATAAAATGTAGAGATGAGTTTAAATGAGCATCTCACGTAGTTAGTACCCACGTAGAGGTATACCCCAAGACGGCGGTGAGGGGGTTCGAGGTTAATCTATGGCACTTTCCTCTGCGTGAGATTAAAGATCCGGTGAGGGGTCGGCACCTTAGCAAAGCTTTCTTGCCTAATGCATTATTTGTTTCGAATATTTTTTTTTGCTATGTATTACAGATTTGATCGTACAGCAGCACTTTTTCGTTATTTCTACATACCTATGAGACAGCGGTCGGTAGTGATTTTCTTTCACCTATATCAAATAATGATTTAAAAATTCAATTATGCCTAGTTTTGAATTCAATGAGTGCCAATTTTACATTTGATTTTTGTAGTCCCATTTCTTTATTTTTGATTAAATACTTAGCAATTGAGGTCGAAAAGTTTAGAAGTTTGCATGAACTTGTACTTTTCCAATATCAGTGACGTGACCATATCGTCTCACCGATGGCGTAGAGGTTTGCATGCGCGCCTCCTATCCGGCGAATACGGGTTCAATTTCTGTATGATTAAAAAAAATGAGTGATTTTTTGACAGCCAATTCTCGTGAAAAATAAACCGTCAAGACATATACTCAATTTTGGGAGTGGATATCATTCGCATTGCGGAGATTCATATGATCCACTTTGGGGGCGAAGCTGGTTAAAATATAAATGAAACTCTAGCATATTTATGTTGAAAACGTAAATATTTCATTACAGTTATAAATCGTCAATATGTAATGAAGCGTTTGTGTATCGGTATCGATTGATTGGACTGGGTTTAAAAACTATTTTTAAAGTATAGTCGCACAAATAAAAATTACGATTATTGAGCAGTCTTAAGTTGTATGATATAATGTATATGTTTTTAATCATACTTGTATCCACGGAAGTTTGTAAGTGCAAGATAATATTTAATAGCCGTGAATAAGATTGATAGCAATCAAATGATGGCAAAGGGTCTATCTGTGGTATGGAATCAAAGCAACTTGTTTTTGTGATAAATCAGTTATAAATTTTTCTTTCTTTTTCCGCGAGTAAATTCGCCCATAATGCCGATATTTTGTTATAAATCAAGACAATATTTGTAATGTATGTATTTGATATATAATTGGGCTTCGGCGTCTACAATACTATGCGAGATATTTATATCGAGTTGTTTGTTTGTCCTAAAAGTTTTAATAGTTTACAAAATAGCTCGATGCAAATTATTGTGAAACGTACGATTAAATTTTCGTGTAACCCAAATGCAAGTCGTTAAAACATTAACAGAGGCACAACTTTGTACATAACAAAATGTGCTTTATTTCCCATTATCGTTTGATAGAACCTTCAATGAAATTAAATCTTTATGTACGAAACTGTTAAGTTAAGGATATTATTAATTTATTTTATATTGTTGAATTAGTTGTAAGTTTAGTTGGTAGTCAGTAATCTGAGACGACCTTGTTTGACATATATTATTAAGATTCTATTTATACATGCACATATCATTTCGAGTATAAAAAAAACTCATTGCCAATAGTGTATGAAAACCTCTGAGGAGATAATATCCGGAATGGATGGGTAAGTATAGTAAAGACTGAGATAAATTTGGAATATTTAACTACAGACTTATTTTACTTTTGGCTGTTTACTCGAAGAAAGTTTTCTTATTGCACGATTGCCGTCGCCAATTTAGGCAAGCAGCAATATCGTTATTAGTCGAACAAATAAAATTTGTATCGTCTTATCTAACGGCAGTGACATACAACATTTTTAATTATAAATATTAAATTTAAAATATTAAATTTTAACACTTGTCTACTTTAAAAATGGGTGGATTTATATTGCTGCCGTATAAATTTGATGTCGCATAAAGAATAGAATTTTGCGAATAAAGATTATAAATTATGAATGCGTTATTGTAAAAATAAAAAATGTTTTTAAATAAAATTACCTAACTCAATATAATGTCTGGGGTTTTCGGCATGTGCCAGGATAGTCGGTCCTGATATCTTATGAACTGTATCCAAAAAGGTATTAAAAATATAATTGAGTAACAGTTTTTGCACCTAAATTTAACTTCTAGAATTAAAATCGTCGCCAATATTGCAGGAACACGTAACTTAATTTTTTGGTTGAAGTCACTTTGTAAAGTATAGTTTTATTTTTTGAAATCTCTTGTATTATTGGCACATATGTTTATATTCATCGTTCGATTTCTTTCATATTCGGCTAAAACGTTTTTTTGCTATTTTGAAAATAATGAATTAATTCAGTAATTAAATAACTATTTATTCTATCAAAGAGATACATTTAAAGATTTTGTTAAGAGTACTATTGTATTCCTCGGTAGCGTAGAGGTTAGCGTCCCCGCCTAGCAATCTGGGGAATGCGGGTTCCATTCCCAATACATTTTATTTTCAATAATCCAAAAATGCCCATTGGGTTGAGTAATTGTCGGACAAAAAATCTCGTGAAAAAATAATCTCTCAAGACATCTGAGTCAAGACATTCACATTGCGGAGTTTCATATACTCTACTTTCGGAGTGGATATTTTTACACCGTATAGATCCATGTGCTCCACTTTGGGAGCGAATATGGTATAAGTAAGTAATTGAGTAATATTATACTACCGCAATATTTGTTTGAACATTACTTTACAATCTATGATACAAACTTGCCTTAAAGCTTCTGTCCCATGCCTGAGAAAATAATTGTAATGTTGCTCTTCTAAATATGTGTAATTGACTTCAATGTAAAAATCCACGAGGCAGAATTAAGTAAGCTTATCACTGATGTTATAATTTTATTTATAAACGTCGTTATCGTTTGGTTAAATCACAGTAATTTTATTTTATGAGAATACAATAGTTCTAAGTCAATATTGTGGACGTATTCATGTGAGTTTACCATTTGAGAGTTGGATTTGTATACTATATGTATTGTGAATCTAATTGAGTAAGTGATTCGTATTATTATGTATAGGTTTTGAAATGGCAGGCCATCTATTGAAAAAGTTGACTGTTACTTGCCATCAAAACCAATATTTGAGTTTCCTTATACGTAGGTATGTTTCATTAGTAAAATGTGACGTCACGAAATAACCGCTGTCTTGCAAACAAACACCTGGTGTTTTTCCCCGCATCCGCCCATAAAAGCGCGTTTAATGTATTCCCGTAAAAAAAACAAGGTATGAAATATGTATGTTTTTCTTCCAAAAATAAAACCTGGATTATACACCCCAGGAACAATTGTTAATGTTCTCTCTGTACAATACTCAAATCAAACAATGATAAAATTACTCTGGATAAGTCGAAGTCGAGTGCTGTGATATGGGTCATTTACTGAATTGTCTATTTATTATAGTTAGTTGAAGTATTATTTAAATTATCCTTATCTTTTAATATAGTCTGTTACCTTTTGTTTGAATTATGGTGGGATAAATTATTACGGACAAAAACTGAATATAATGCTGTTTACTTTGACCACAAATTTTAATTGAATATTTATTATTATGGGCGGGGATTCTCATAATCGTACATCGTAATTGTAGTGTATTTTGTAAGTGAAGAAAATTAGAACTGTGGTATAAACGGAGAAATTACAGGCTTGTGGCAATTAGAAGGTTGACTGAGTGGTTTAATTTACCGAATTTAAGATTATTACTTGTATGAATGAGATATGCAACATTTTGGTTGTTTCATGTTTTATAGTCAGGTATACTGAGAATAGTGCAAACATTTTTCAGCATTATTGACGTGAGTGGATGCGCCTCGACTGTTGGGGATGAATATATAGCGGATTGGGCATTGTTTCTAAGTGAATTTTTACTGTTTTTTTTTGCGCTAAAGAAAACCAACGGCATCTGGAGTTATATTGATTGAAATCTTTATGTTGATTGATATTTATATTATTATTATTGGTCTTCTCGGTAGTGTAGAAGTTAGTGTGCACGCCTCGCAATTCATCGGGTTCAATTCACAAATCTGACGGATTAAAAAAAAAAACAAACAATCTTCGTGAAAAATAATTGTCAAAACATATCTTCACGTTGCGGAGATTCATATACTCCACTTTCGGAGTAGACATTTTCACAGTGTGTAAATCCATATGCTTCATTTTCGTAGCGATCATATTTAAAAATACTAAAAAGTTGTTCAGTTATGTTCTGAAGTAATATTATATGCATTGTTTAACGTAAAAAGTGTATATGGTCGTAGTGGCATAATTTAAATTCATTTTCGGTACCTCGTTAAAATTATGGAAATTGAAACAGCAACGTAGTGAAAAAACGTATTATTTTCTTTGTATATTGTTTTTTTATTGTCGCCAAACAAGTCTAAGAAGTGGGTGTAAGTACGTTTGAAACGGGACATATTTCAAGTATTTTGCTGACCCACATCCGAACCTAGTCCGTGATAATAATACTCATTATAACAAAATATGTGAATTTCCACAATGTGTATTTATTAAAATTAGTTTTTTTTAACTCTCGACTGCGAAACTTGACGTGTTAATCAACTATGACGTACAAATGTTCTGTCAGTTAAATATTTTAGTTTTCACGTAATAACGTCAAATATTTACGATGCAAACAATACATTTTTGTTATAATTTTCTGGAAATTTTCAATGTTTTTCTTCGAATAATACACTCGTTATCAACACGCAACCCCGTTCTCACTAGGAGATTAGATTTGTTTTACTATTGGAAAACATGTTACCTAAATCGGTTGATATTATAGTCAGATATGTTAAAGCCCTATGATATGAGAGACATATCACTATTTCGAATTAATTAACTCTGCATTCATAACAGTCTCAATCTGGATCCTTGTTAATGATGTAATATATTTTCAGGTATCTCACGTGATTATTATTCTTTGTCACCATGCGACGTTTCCAAGAATCTGTTTCCCTCTTTCCCAGATATACCCGAAATCTATACCCCCGATGATCATATCATATGACTGGTATCCAATCGTCTTCAAATATACTGAAATACTACCAGTCAGCATTAGTAGTTTGTCAGATGAGAAATTATCCTTTAATAATTATATTATCACTCTATTTGTATGATATTGGAGAGACTTTTGTTATATCGCTTTATAAAGGCAAAAGTATCAGTCTTTTCAAAAGAGCTTTTTTTCTATAATCACAATGTATACAACTTAATGGACGTTCTATCAAAATGCTGTAAGCTGCAAATGTCGAAGTAGTATCTACAATAAATTTAGTTTTTGATATTGAAAAAATCATGGTTTGTGAAATTTGTAACTGGTAAAAAGTACTTCAATGACCACATCAATTTTATTGGGTTTTCTTAAATAATTTATGAAATTAATATCAGATCGGTTAAATAAACAGTTTTAGTTTTCATGAACTTTGAGATTATGTCTGTTTAGTATTTTAACTTTGGCCCAAAATCATTAAATTGACGTTTTTTTTAACTCCCGTAAAAAATGTCATGTGTCGGTTACGCCATACTATTGTCGATACAATATTTTGTATAGTTTTCGTTGACTCGTTACAACTAGATTCTATTACATAAAAAAGGGTACAACACCAACAAGCAAGTAGCATAAAGTTTCAAGGGAATTATATAATATTATAAAGTCACGTTGGATTTGCTAAAAATACTAACATGGTCCTACTAAGCTAATGCATACGAGTGATGTTATAGTCGTTTTTCTTTTGTCATTGTATTCGACAACCGGCGTTCATTATTGGAGATTAGTCACAACCCCCGGTGCGGGTCAGTCTGTTCAACCGTGCCCCGGATTAGGGCACCGGCGCGGGCATCCGGGTCAAATGTGGCGTAGCACTCCGATAACCGGACCCCAACCTCAATTGTGCAAGAAGAAGAGAGTTGACTTTCCGGAAAACGGATTGAGGGTAATAATAGTATTGACAGAGTATCTTATACACGTGCCCTCCGTATGCCTACTATTGCAAAATAATCAAAACTGGCACACGGCAGTGGCGAAGATTTGCTATTAAATTGTTTATTGAACGTTTACACTGTTTACGTTTGAACGTATATAATGTGGAAGTGCCAAGAATGACGTACAATGTTTTAATAGTCCTCCGCGAGACACAGATATAATTATAAGCTGTTTGAAGAGTAGTAAAATTTTCATTAACTTCGTATTGCTGAAAAAAATGAATGGCTAAATGGAGATTTTTCAACTTAAAATATTACGACTTGAAAGAAGTCAGTTTGATGAAGTTATGAATATTATTCACACACTCCGAACACGTAAGTGTTTATCGTGAGGCTGTATTTTTAGGATATTGGTCTCAAATAATCGATCCAATCCCCAGTTATTTTTTTTACTAAGGAGCTTTCAGTATAAAATTATATGGATTAAAAGTTCACACGAATATGATGAATACATATATAATTAGTCAGTTTACGAGGTTTACCGAATGGGGTGATATTATATCTCGTAAGAACTATTAACTTATTTGTTATATCGTATTAATGTGATAATTGGGTAGTTATACTACTTTGACATGAAATCTTTTGCTTGTACCAATTTTGTTAATTGACTATTCATTCGGAAAACGAGTTTTCATATATGTCACTGTGTACTTACTCTTAGCACCGTAGTCAACACACAGCGTGTTCCGCTTTTACATTACGTTTGTTATTTGTTGTCAGGGGAGGATTAGGTGGGCACGGGAGCACTCGAGCATCGTGACACTTTAATTAAACAAGGCAGCTCGACCTACTGCTATTACTACGTAATACCGAGGAGAGCGTGATGCTGGTACATACCGCGCACCTCTCCCACTGGTTTACCGCCACTTGTTTAATGAGAATGTCTCGGAATTATTAAGAAAATGTGAAGCTTTTTTTTAGAGTTTTAATATCAGTATTAAATCAAAAGAAGCGTTCTAACAAAATTGTTTTTCTCTTGTAATACACGCTGTGAAATTGTCATCTCGTACTAAAACAAAATTTTCTACACAATATAATTTCATTATAAAATAATTTTATTCGTCTCTATTTTTTCACTGTCTATTTTTTATATTTTTGCCTGGTTTTTAATATTACATTTTATTCAAAAAATAATAATTTTAAATACGAATCCTAGAGATACGGATTGGCCGTAGTGTTGGAATAATATTGCAGTCTGATAAAGTTAAATTATTTATTGTACACTTCTTAAGAAATTTCAGTTTACGGTGGTATTGCATCTTTCCCAATAATATAGCCTTCATAGACTATCTTGCTATTGGAGTGTGTGGCATATGCATTTTACTGAATAAAATCCTTTTTATTATTACAAACCTTAAAGACTGCACGGTAAATATTTTCAAATCGATTTCCAGGGCTACTATGTGAGCACTATTGTTTCTGGTTGTATTTCGCTAATGTAATAGAAATATCAGACATAAATATATGTATTAGCGTATAATTTGGTCTATTAATGCTTAGAATGTTAAAGCGAATATAATTCGTAATGCAATATCTGAAATTAAAAAAAAATAGTTACGTGTTATACCATTAAAATGATATTTTAATCATATGTTTTTTTTATCTTTGTTTCAGGTAAGACAATTGTGGAAATCTTTTGAAAGCGTTTCGTTGGTATGTATAAAAAGCTCAATTAATACCTGGAAACTAAAATATTTTCCTATATTCTTTCAATTATCTTTCCCTGTGTAATCAGACAATTAATTTGAGTCAACGTTTATTCTCTGAAACTACATTTTATATTTTTTAATTATTTTATATGAATGAATGATTCCCTTTCCTAAATTCTAAATCTGGTTGTTTTTATTTACAAAAGACAACACTTTTTAATTTAATATATTAGAACAAATGGAAATTTAACAAAAACTAGCAAATAATAATGCATTGATAAACGAGATTTTAATTATGAATCGATCTTCGTTACCTAAACTATCTGGAAATGTTTTCTATTACTAATTGGTCTTGAAGAAAAGGCTTTTAGTAAACTTAATCTTATTTTAAATTTAATATGTAGTTTCTTTAGTTTGGAACTAGTTTGGAAATTCTTGCGTAGGTGGACGTAACTCAAAAGTTTTTTTTGTTTATAAATTTATCAAACCATTGAGTCCGCTTGATCAGTGATCTATATGAGATTGTACAGAGTGTTTATAATAATACTGTAACAACCTAAATAACCAAATTCGTATTAATTATCAAATTTTTGTCTATAGGTCGTAACTTAACGTTATGTAAAGTGCGACTCTGGTCTATCATGATTACTTCCTTATGAATTTGTTTATTGATTTTACATAATTTTACTTCACACAGTTGTGGTATTAGAGAAGAAAAATAACGTACCCAAAAATAGTGGATATAACTGCTCTACTGTTTATGCTGTATAATGTAACGTGCATGGGAAGACTATTAAATTTATAACAGTTCTGACGGCCGTTACAGCTTTAATGTTTGGCAGACACGTATCAGCTGCAAATCAATAACTGCCCTGAAGTAAGTAGGAAGTCATGCGAAAAATACAGGCTCTCTCATTAACGGGACGTACACGATGTGTTTATTTGCTGCGTATAGACCGTTGGCATTAACTGGAACAATTGGTAGGGCAAGTTAACAATGTATTTATCATGTCGATTATAGATAGAAAAAAGGACGAAACCCACACACATACGAATTTTACGGAAGGAACAAAGAACGTATATTTAACGATTTTGAGCTTAAGTCAAAATATTAAATAGACAGATCTTTGAAATGCACGAAGACTGAAACTTGTATTTTGTTTACTCCATCTAATTAATTAAAGTTAAACCAGTAAAATTGATGTGGTAAAAGTCATTATTCCTGGTCGCAAATTTCTCAAACCATTCTCTTTTTCAACTCAAAAGCTAATTTTAGACAAGGTAATTTTTCCATATAATGGATTTGCTTTGGAATAATTTAGATTTATATATTATTTATAAAAGATTGCTTCAAGTATTTTTGCTATTTTGCTGATAAAAATCAGATAATTGAACTGATATTTATACGAAGCATATGAGTCTACGGATAGGACTTTTTGTTAATGATCGTACATGCCTTAATTTAAGAATGAAATGCAGCATCTGAAAAAAATGTGCATTCTATCTTAAATAATTGTTCACTTTAAGCGATTTGCCTAATGCACAGTCACGAAGTCGCGAGAGCTCGGTGATTAATTAAACTTACCCTTGTCTGGTTGAACACCATTTAAATGATGGGGGACATAGATGTTGTTTATTTAATTTAATTAATTCCTGTTTGCGAAATATTGATTGTGAAGTTGCAGTTCGTAAACTATAAAACCAAAAAATAAATGTGTGCTTTTTGCTCTTCCTAAACGGTGAGTAGTAGCAACGTGAAAGTTGTATTTTTGGCTATTATTTCTACGTCGACAAATGCGTTATTTTCAACTTTCTACTTTTTCTGAAACCGAAGATTGTATGGAACGATCTTCAGATTATTTCCGATTATTTTCTTCAAATTACAATATAAATATCCTCTATAGCCCAGTATTAAAATACATTTTTAATAACATGACAGGTAAAATTAATTATGATGAATATAGAACGAGTTTGAGTCTATCCCGTGCAAACCCGGAACATAAATATGGTAGTTATAAATAATAATAATAAGTATAATAAATAAAATGTTTTAGAGATTGTGTTTCTAAAATTTGGTAACTACTTTTGGGTATTAATTTTGAATAGTTATGGTTTGGAGACATTTCATTGAGAATGTCTTCAAGTCATATTGATGTTGAAATTTTTTAACGCCACATTTGCAAGGAAATGACACAAAAGTAAAGAGAAGTTTTGATTATATCTGTAAGCACTTTTATTACCGATCTGAATCTATTAACTTTGTAGCTTTATCTGCTGGCGAAAAAATCTCATACCTTATGATGTTTTTAATGGAACACACTTGAATGAGTTCGCTCGTTTGCTGCCTTTAAAATGTTTTATTTGTCTAAAACTTTTATAATGACCGATTTAATTTATTAGTAAACCAGTCACCTGTCACGTTGGATTTATTTATCGTTCAAATGATTAGTAGTCACCGTGCGATTTGCGTTATTGATAAGGTTAACGGCTATTTAGTCTGATGCCAATTATTTGCGAACGGGGGTCCGCTTTGTTTATCAAACGAAAGGGCGAATCCGCAGATTTCATTGATTATTCAATAAAAGTTGTTTTACCTCCTCGTCGACTTTCATCACAGTCAGAGTTTAGATAAGAAAGACATCGGAAAATACAGCTTTTCATATAATAGGGCTTTAGACTTGAGTAAACTTCTTGTGTACGCCCGGCCGAACCAGTGACTCTAAATCAGATTGTGTACCGGCGATTTACTGGCTCTAACGTTAGGAACTTTTACGATAGGTGAGTTTTAAATCTTTGTGCTATTGTTTATCTATTTACCTGGTAGGGAATTTCTTATTTTAAATGATAGAATAGTACCCGTGTCAAAAATGATAAAATACGTTACAAAAGCACATTGTAATTATTAAACACTTCCTTATATTTATCGATATTGTTTAATAAAGAAATCTCACAAATAATAATTGATCGCACTAATTAAACTTACTATCTTCTTGAGTCAGGTTAATAGGTTCATTAAGGTTGCCGTCTGGATTTATTTTTTATATTTGTTTTGTAATCGTGGTATTTAATATTTCGAAAACAAGTCTCATTTAACCAATTCACCTCACCCGGGTGCCTCAATAATATTTAAAAAAAAATGGATATTTGATACCAACGTCAAGTACGTGGCGTCTAACATGCATTTTGAATGTACGATGAAAGGATTGAAATAACTGGACACAAACGAAAATTGGCACCGCCAATTAGTTAACATTACATTTTGGTAGACATGTTACTTGGTCAGTAAATTCTCATTGGAAATATAATGTAAAGCATTGATACGTAATATTAGACGCGTCCACGGAGTAAGTTTCCCACTCGTCCCAAAGGTAGTAAACCTTATATTGCGCGAAGCGACTGCACGTACGTGAAAGAGCAGGGTGTAGCATGGCACATGCACTAGCGGTAATTCTTGTGTTCTCACTGTAGCATTCATTGTTGGAACAATGAAGGTGAAAGCTCTTATTCCAGTTCTCACCGATTGTGAAGTGTGGTCAGTGAGAAAGTTTTTGTAAGCACGGTCTAAATTCATCGTCAGCTGTGCTGGGACTATGGGTCTACCGTCATGGGCGAGCAGATGGTGTGTCCCTGGTACAGACAGTTTTCAGCAGGCACGATAACGCTAGGCCATATATGGCCCGACGTACCAGTCTCTTGCAGGACTTCAGCTGGGAAATGTTTAATCATCTACCCTGTAACCCGGAACTCGGTCCCGGTGATTTCCATCTTTTTCTACACCTCAAGAAATTCCTGTTCAATCAGTGTTATCGTTGTGAGAATGACAGAAAGGTGGAGATGGTTTCAATAAATATTTCCATACAATTGTGTTTTGTATCTGTAAACGACGCCAGGGAAACTTGTTTTGTGGACACGTCTCATTGTTTTATAGCATCGTAATCGATAGCTATTTCGCTTGTAGCATCGCTGCCAAAACTAATCATACAGTCAGTCTATGTAATATATATATATATCGTAAGCTTACAATATACTCATTACAAAGTCGACTGTAAATTTAAATTCAACATTTTAATGAACAGTTATGTGGTAAAAATTTGTTAAAAAAATAGATATTACATTTTACAAGGGTAGGTTTTTACATTGCGGACAGTTTGACAATGATCTATCGAGTTAAAAAGTGAAACGGCACGACCGCGGCTGAGAGAGACGGACGAAGTCAATACTAATTTTGATGTGCGGCTTTGTAACAAGTGCAATAAAACTGGATTCTCCGATGAAAGTCAAGTTGTCAGCCCCTTCCCTCGGCCCCCGAAGCGGGGGTGTTGTAAGGTTAAGGAGGGGGAGTGGTTGGCGGATTATTATTTATGCTCAGACGAGATTAAGCTCTTTGGGTAGAGGGTGGATCGGATACTGTTTAAGATGATAAATTCTGATATGAGGGGTGTAATTACAGGAGGTAGTAGGCTCCGTGACGATATTATATCAACGGCGTTGCTCATTTTCATTCAACGACCATCGTTCGCGAGTCGCAACACATGTGCTTGATGCTATTATTAAATTGCTCATGTTTTCTGGAGAATGTAATATAAATTTAACAATATATCAGCGTTTTGATATTCACTCACCATACAGCGTAGTTGTCGCACTGATTTTCTCTTCTGTATCTGACAGGTTGGGATCCTGTTGCAGTATGAAAATATAAATCGTCGCCAATATTGCGAGAGCACTTAACTCGATTTTTTCAGTTTAATTTCGAATACATTTGCATTATTTAAATTAAGTAAAATCACATAATATGTATTGTTA
>JAGVSQ010008566.1:0-14300 GCA_022683975.1 Rhyacophila evoluta
ATTCAATAGCTGTGCTCGATTGATCTCCAAAATTTCTTGATAGAACAGTTTGTGTGAAGATGCCGAAAGGGAAAACCCGAATCGCTAACAGTGATCTCACATATAGAAGTTTACCAGTTTTATATAATTTAGAATATAAATATGGTATTTATGATTTATAGAATCATTCACATGCAAAAACTATCGTCTATATCTTTAAAAAATCTAACTGCACATCGTTAAACTATTCTACAAGAAATACATTTTATAATATATTTTTACCAATGTTTAATAACTAATTATTTTTAACAATTATTATGTTTTTTGTACAAATCAAATGTTTAAACAATGCATGCTTACTGTAGGCCTTTTACCAACTACTAAAAGCTGCTAGTTGTCCCGCTCGAAAACCAACAGCATACGGTGTAGTACGAGTAGTTACCGTAACACGCATCATTATTTATTATGATAATGAAGTTGAATTAAATAATTAGTTTAAGGATATATGGACATTCATATTATCGACTTTTAAGTTGGAATACCTATAATTCTTTGTATCGCATTAAGATTAGGTGAAAGCTTTTGTTAATAGTCCGAAAATTAACTTCAGATATAAGAATTAACGTTATTCTATATAAAACAATGACATTTTTTCCATTTACTTAAAATCAGAATACGGTTTATTTGATGTCTGCTAAGTATTTCTTAATCATTTTTATTTTGTAAGTTGTAATCATTTTTATGTTGTTACTATTATACATAAAAGCGCGGCTAACGATCAACTTGAAGTAAGTGAGCAAGTGAGTAAGCTTGAAGAAGAGAAGACAAATTATGTTTACAGAAAGATATATCGAATGATGTATAAAGATAAAAACTCAAATGTCTAATTACAATACTATCCATTCAAAATACTATTCTCTAATGAAAATAAAAAATACAGATATTATTAGAGACCAAAGTTATTAGAAATATTATAAACGTAGAAGATATTGGTTATATTGTATAATATTGTTTCATTATTGATTATTTCAAATCGATTAATTGACTGCCATAAATTACAAAAACAACATATTATTTTAATACATGACAAAACAAAATTTCGTTTAAATAATAAAATATCGTTAGTATAAAAAATTGTATAAAGTAGGGCATTGAAAAATCCCTTAACATGCTTCTTTTAGCATATACACACCTAGTTTTCATAATTCACCAACGCGCCCTAAAATAAACATAGCAAACTCAATAACGTTTTACATATTTTGTGTGTGTTTTTTTCATCACATCAAAATAGGAGCCATTGACATGACGCACTAGTATGTAGATTGTCAGACCTTATCCAAAAAACAATTTGCGTAATGCCTTCGACATTTTTTCGCATCATAAATTCTCACTTTTTGATTATTTATCATCACGCGGGGCGACATTTTTTGGGAAATACAGCCTTCCCGTCTTTTTGCATGGAAAGTCCTTTCTGAAAAAAGTAAATAGAAAACCTTTTACAAAAATATTTTTCTTGTTATTCTTTATTTTTAATACACCAAATTATTCCACAAGAAATTTTAATGATTATTTTTCTTAACGCGTCGTGTTATCAATGATTTAAAGACAAACATACACACAGCCTTTAGTAACCAAATGATGGTTGTTAGTTCAAATTTCGTTACTTGAAAAAGCATTATTCATCATTCTCAATTGTTTTAATAATATTCAAAACATAATATTTCATAATCAAAAATAAATTTTTGATTTTATATTTTGTTTTTTATTTGGGTTCTCTCCAAATGTAGAGAGAGTATAATTTATTTTGACGTGAGCCAATCTTTAAAGTCATTGATAATCTAGTTTGGCTTTTTTTTTAATTTTTACAAATTCTATGCGGTTGTTTGATTCAAATTCCCAACATTTCACACCTTGCCATTTGATTACCCGAAAAATATTTCGAGTTTTAAATAGATATTCATTTTCTTACGATTACTGATTATTGTAATAAAATTTGCGTATTGTTGTATCCTCGTATTTTTTTTTATTTTACTCAAATCTGATGCATTATTTTCTATGTAATCTACAAAACTCAGCGCATAGAAATGACATGTTTTAGTCGTAACGCTTAGCGATATGGATTCCCATCTGTTATGCCCCCATGACAGACGCCAATAAGCGTTGTCAGCTAGCTGAAGTCAGCACCAACACCGTCCGGCTAACCACGCCATTTACCGTCGCCTGCCAGTGCGCACATTCCACGTTCAGACGCAGCTCATAACTCTCGCCTAGTCCAGCCAGTTGTACCTTACAATGTTTTATAACAGGGATATCTAAATACTCAACTAAAAAAATATAAATGCCTAATTTATAATATATATGCAATATTAAGATATATATTGTAGACTTTTTTTTATCTATTAGAGATAAAAATTAAAAATAGAGAGAAAAGGTTTACAAACGCTTGTACTTTAAAAGCATAGTAATAATAATGTGATTTGATAATCAAATATGGCTCGGCTTATAATGACAATACGTCAAAAAGAAAACGTTTTTAACTACTTATATTTTAAGTACTAGCCGAGAGGTTGGCGTGGATGTCACGCAAAGGGGGACTGCGGGTTTGATTCTCACATTTGCGAGATTTACAAAAATCTGAAAATGCAGAAGTAGATGCCAATTCTCGAGGAAAATGTTTTGTAAAGACATATCTTCGCACTGTATAGATTCATTTGTTCCACATTTAGAACGAACATGGTGAAAATAGTAAAAATATTATTAACACATCAACATTGACCGAAGTGCCGAAAATTGAATTCTTTCAATTGCCTCTTTAGGCGTAATGTGCAATTGAATATATTTTTTCAGATTGTGTTTCATATTTAAACCACCATAACCAGTGTTTACATGTTCAAGATTAAATAAAAGATTATTTTCAATATCATTTTGATATAAAACAAGTTAGAATGAAAATAAAGTTTTTATTATTTTTATTTTGTTCCTTACGTCTCTTTATATTCTTCACAGTGATCAGGTCTTATATTTAGATTATCATTTACTTATTATCTTTATATTTAATTGTTTTTACATTCGTAGTAAATTTGAAAAGTCAATAACAATAAATTTAAATTTTTTAGAGTAAATCGAATATCATATTTCATCGAAGCTTATTTAGCTGAAAACAAATTTTTACACTGATTTATCTACATTAACTAGATCTGTATTTTAGGTTTAGGCTGACCACGCCAATATTTAAGTCAAAAACATACAGCACCCTATTTTTCCGTCGCAATTGTTTTATCTGAATATTCGGTTAGGGGACCTTTCCATTTTTCAATCCCTGGGTCGGGTGGATGATGGTCATCATTCAAAATCCAAATGACGCGACAGAAATACCTATTATATTTAAATCAAATATATGCTTTTTCACGATTTTTCGTTTATTTTTATTATTATTATTATTACACAAATAATAAGTTAACATTAGCAATCTTTTTTTAATAAAAGAACTTTCCTAAAATTATCACGTCCAAGTTATTTAACATTTCTTCACTACTTTCACCTACATCTTTAACCAAATAAAGCATAAGGTGCATAGATTATTAATCTCTTTCATATCAAAAGCATCATCATATAATAATATACATATTAATTTAGATATATATTACTAATATAAATTTCATAATTTACTTAATAATAATAAATGGTAACCAGACAACTGCACACATGAAAAGTGCCCACATGACATCTGCGCACGTATAAAAGTGCTCATACTAATACAGGAATTAATATTAATACATTGTATACTTAATTTACGTTATTATAGTAAAGGTTGGTATCATTGAAATAAAAATATACCCATACCATAATTACGTAAATTAAGTATAAGATGTCTCAATATTAATTTCTGTGTTAGTTTGAGCACTTAAATGTGTGCGCAGATGTCATGTGAGGACTTTTTATATGTGCAGTTGTCATGGAACCATAATAAATATATTCAATATCCGAAGATGATAGTTTTATGAAGTATAATTTCGTAAAATATGTGCATTTTTTTTTTGTGTTAACATTCTCTTAAAACGATATGTATAACGGTAAAAAACTAAGTATGAATAGTTTGATTTATCAAAATATATACAAATAAAAACTTGCTATTAAAATCCACAGAAATCCACATAGTATTGAAACTAATATACTTTGATGATTAGATAATAGTTGAAAAAGCTTTTGAAGAAATATTATTTTGGTAAGGTGGGCTTTTATTTTATATTTGTTTGTTTTTAAGAATGATTGTCTTATGATTTTGTCTAACTAAATTAATCTATGACAGCAGATCATTGGCATTCAAGAAACTTGATATTATTGTAAAATTTAAAATTCATTGATTCAAAATTTGCTTACGTTGAACGATGTTTTATGAAAATATATAGATCGTAATTATTTTATGAACGCGTCATAAAACAGCATGAAAATTAACCACCGCGGTTGGTTATTGTTTACTTTTGGAACTTTCAGTAATATAAATTTTACGGCTGAACGATTACTATCAGCTTTCCCTAGCTTTTATTGAAGCGGGATAGTGATAAACATCAAAATGTACACAACGCTAAACCTGGTTAAAGAAAATGAGTAATATGACGGTTTTTCCATGTTTACTCTTTACAAATTAATAAATGCACGGTAATCAAAGTGACAATAATGTATAATATCTTTTAAAGTAACCAATCTTTAAAAATCTGCAATACGAAATAAACAATCAAAACAGCTTTTTATATCATCAAACTTCAATTTTTAAAACCATATCTGCCTCGAAAGGGAAGCATATAGATTCAAAATGTGTAAAAATGTTTGCTCAGAAAGTGTATTTAAAGATAAACCTCCACGGTAGTTATGTCAGAAAACTTCTCAACTAAGCACGCAACCTGTATGGCATTTTCAGATTATTAAAAATCAGGCAGTAACGGGAATCGGATCCGCACTCTTTCATTTTGAATATTGTATAACCACGAATATACTGCTTTTGCGCTGTTTAAAATAAATCATTTATTAAGTATCATTATACTGAATGAAATAAGGTTATTTTTGTAGACGTTTAGAAATTAAATAGCATATAGCAATCAAATAATTTCAGTGAGTAACGAAATCAGATCATGAAATGATGGCTCAAAAATGATTATTATTAAAATATGTTTATGTTGTTATGTTCTGAAATAATATTTTTAAACTTGTAGATAATATATTCATATCATTTATTACTTTTGAAATATATAAAAAATATTTACCCGTATTATTTTTTCTTGAAAATGCAAAATATACATAGGTCTCGTGTTTATTTTTTTTAGTCAACATGTATGTATAGGAATACGATTCTACGTAAATACTGAAAAGGTTGACGGTTATGCTGCGTCGGTTTTCAGTATATTACTGTACAACCTATTTTTCATGAAAGTAATATGTATATAAAAAGCATATTAATTTTGAATACAGTTACTAATAAGTAGCCTTTATATAATTTTGGCATTAGTTACTGTATACCGCAGGGCCAAAGTTATCGTAACGTGTTAAATTCTTATCAATATACATAATTATTTATGAATATTTTAAAAGAGCTATATTTAATGAAACATTCAATTGTTAGTCTCAATGATACCTAAATTAAATGTATCGTCGCCAATATTGCAGGAATACGTAACTTGATTTGTTGGTTTGAGTCACTTTGTAAAGTTAAGTTTTATTTTTCGCAATCCTTTCATCATTGGCACATTTTTGTACTAACAAATAATTTGTATACATTTATAAATATATGTGTAAATAAAAAAATATGCTAATGAAATGAGAGATTGTAAAAAATAAAATTTTACTTATAAAGTGACTCAAGGCAAAAAATCGAGTTACGTGCAATATCGGCGACGATTTATATAAAACAATATATAGTACAATGGGTTTAAAAAAACATCACAAACTCTTTACCAACACAATTCTTTACATTTCATTTAAAACTTGCGATAATTGAAAAGCTTTCAAATACCATATTTAAATAGTAAAGTTGATGCAAAAAGTAAATACAATAACGTCTGGCTCTAAAAATACGCCCGAGCTTTCAAACCACCGACTTTTTATAACAGTAAAAATGGCGTTACAAAGCCATACAATTTCTATGCCAATATCATGTTTTTTTGTAATTTTTTGTGTTAATTGAGAATAAGTCATCGTCAAATGTGAATTAAAGCTAAGTTAAATAAACCTCTTTATTTAAAACATTAATTTACCAAAAAAAAACTTCGATTTCGCAACATTGTTTAAATATTAGGCTATATATATAAAATCTGTACTCTATATAATGCTCGATGAGTTGAACAATTGATTTGAATTTCTCGTGACAAAGTCATTATAAATCGTTTCAATGCGGAGATCTATATAATGTTACCTAAGATTGGCATACTTCCATATGTGAGATCACTGCTAGCGACCCGGATTTCGCCTTTCATCATCTTCACGCTACATTATATGTGGGCAGTGAGCAAACATATAACATACTACGGGCGAACATAAAACGTAAAATTCCCACAGCTGCAGATGATTCAGGATACAAGACAGGTTCAATGGTCTAAGCAATTAATTGACGATCAATTGTACGGATATATGTAAAAAAGCAAGTGATTATCTGTCAGTTTTTAAATATTTGAGGAAATACGAGTATAGAATTGAGTATATATAAGTTCTACAATATGCCATTATTTTATGATGTGATTACTACCCGGAGACTTTTTTACGAGCTAGTTTTTTGCCTTTACATAAACTAAATATTTTTGATCGATTTTTGAATAAATATCTAAAGTTGGATCTTATCTTCACGTCCAATTTTAAATGGCAATATATTTTGTGGAAAGCAAATTTCTCTATGATGGCATTTTTTAGATCCATTTGTCTTACTTTTAGAATGGATAAAATAAAAAAATACATTTAAACCAGACAATGCTTTTGAAATACTGCCTTAATTATAAAATATAATTCTTTGTATTGACAAATATAGTATTGTACGGACTAGTGTTATTTTATATCGCATATTTACACACATTTGCGCTGAAACCAATAAATAAATGAAAAGTGCACAGGATGCTAATAGCCGTTTGGTAGCGTTATCGAATTAACGCTGTGGCTTGTATGGATCTCACTCCAAAATGAATTACTACATGAAAAAATGACTGAATGAATGAACATATCTTTTTGTATTTTTAAAACACTTTGTTTAATCTTTACACGATTTTTAACCAAAGCATATGCTGTCAAATTGTATCAAGTCAAGATTTTTATACGGTTTTTCTATGGAAAATTAAAAGTACTAACATTTATTTTCATAATTTGGAGTATGCCCATTTTATCTAGATCACATTCATTAAAATACATATACTCACAAATACTTATTACTGATTTCAAAAAGCAGTTATGTTCTTTTTAATAATCACCTATCAGTGAATTAAGAATCCAGTATAAAAATCTTTAATTTTCAAAAATCACTGTGGAATTAAGACTTTAACCTGCAATCTTATCTACGTGATTATTGATTGACCACCGGACAAAAACGGTAAGTATGTGAATAAAATATCAATCATTCGTTAGTAGATTTTAAAAAGTAAACTAAGTTTAGAGGTAAGCGTGCGTACTTTGGAGCCAGACGTTGCAAATTTGAATCTCACATTTGCTAGATTTTTATAATCCAAATATGCTTGACTAGATGAACTCTGCACATTGAAATATTTTATATCAGCTAAAGGTAGCGTAGTTGGTAGCGTGCGCGCCTAGCAATCCGGGGAATGCAGGTTCGACTTTCCATCTGTCGGAATCATGCAAGACTGTATGCCCATTGGGTTGAACAATTATCTGACAAATAATTCTCGCAAGAAACTAGTCTGTCAAGACGTCTTCACATTGTGAAGTTCCATATACTGCTCTTTCAGAGTGGATATCCTATTGGTAGAAAACATGGTATAAAAAAAATACAATCAATTTTCATAATAACACTGACATTAAAGTTTTGTTTACACGGCGGAAATCTTTATTTCTCGTATCCAGAGTGGTCGTTCTATAAATATTCCTGTGCTCCATTTATGGAGCAAGGATGGTATAAAAATCATAATTAACTATATATTGT
Organism: Rhyacophila evoluta; assembly: GCA_022683975.1. Lineage (NCBI taxonomy): Eukaryota > Metazoa > Arthropoda > Insecta > Trichoptera > Rhyacophilidae > Rhyacophila > Rhyacophila evoluta. Next base: position 8,111 of record JAGVSQ010008566.1, read on the forward strand.
GATAATTAATTTCTTCAAATGTTTTTAATTATTTTTGAATTTACGTTTTTTTTTAGCTATTATCAGATCTAATCAAACGCAATACATTATGTTTGTTAACAAGTTTTGTTCAAATAAAAATCACGTATAATCATATAATATTATTCAATTTCAGGAAAACAGCCTTTCTCTACAAAGATTTCCAATTGCCAATAGCACTACCGCGGCCTGCCATAACTCGATACAGATAAATGCGAAATTGATTCGGAATTAAAAGGTTTGTGGGAAAGGTCGCATCTGTCGGGAGGTTCTACTATTGCTATGTGGCGTACGCCGCATAACAATTTTATCAATTCCAAACTCCGCCACTGGATATGTCGGTGGTGTTATGCATATTGTACCGACTACAATAAATTACTATTTCCATTAACATCCATTCGTCAATCAATTATTTATAGGGTGCATTGCTTATTTAAACGTGCCAATAATAAATGAAATTCTGTGAAAGGTTATATTACTTAGTAACTTAAGATCCGTATACAAAATATCAAAAATGTGCGGTACTATATAATTTAAAATTCAACAAAAGGCACTCGTTCATCTTTAAAACTTTTAATTAAATCATTTCATATCAATCTAATAACTTGTATGATTTGTAAAATCGCGTAATGTAGTGTTGTCTATAAACATATTTGGCCTTCTTTCTTCTTCTTGTACAAGAATTTTTAAAAACATACCTACAATATAATAAATTTACTCATGAATTCACAGAATTTCGATCAATATATTATTTTTTAAATAGTAAAAATCCGTCGGAATCAAATTATTTGAAAATGTGTATATATTAAGGTGAAAAGAGCTACTCAAAAATCAAATCTTACAGTGAAAAAATACGCACCTCTGATGTTGGAATTTTAAAGAAACACTCATATTCAAACGTTTTAATTGTGTGTGGATGTTTTATATTTATGTCTGTAAAAATGTTATATTTATTTTCATTTTTTAGTATATTGACTAAAACCAGTGTATAAAATACTGACTGTATAAACTTAAAATATTAAACAGTTTCAATAACAGACGCAGAGAGAAATAGAAATGGACTGTTTAATTGCTAATTGCTATTTTAACACAATAAGTTTCGATAACAAACTTTTTGATTATTGTGTAGCTTTAATATTACTGTTTTTATATAATATTTTATGATATGTTATACAGAAAATATTTTTCTATAATTTTAAGTTATGATATAAATAAAAATCTTAGCACTTAATTTAGAGTGAATAAAATTTTCCTTGATATATAAAACCAGTTTATTTAAAAAATAAATTTCTACGAGTGAAATGCTTTTAAGCATTGCAAAGACCATAATGCAAAAGATTAGGACGACCGTTTCATTTCTCAGTGTTTATAAAATTGAAGTAAGCAAAACCGAGCTTTTCTCGTAAGTGTGAAAACATTTTCATCCTATGACACTTCTGGCACATTGCACTTCATAAAGGATTAAGCGTTCTACCGATATGCGCAGTTTTGAGCTGGCATGGACTACAGTCGACGAGAATATTCTTCATTAGCATAATTCATGGAAGCTCATCTTACAGCGTAGCTTTGAAAATAGTTACAACATCAATTTTTTCAGGAGTTTATTTTACCAAACATATTATCTAAACGAAAATTGTGTTAATATTTACATGCGTCATTATTTTATTTAGATCAATAATTATTTATTTTAAACATATTTCTTTTAAAACGTCACCATTTACATTCAATATGGATTATTATCAATTATTTCAATTCATTTAATCATTTTATTTAACCGGAAATCGACATTAAAAATAAAAAATTAAACGTCTAAAACACAGAATAGAAATAATATTCGTTATAAACTATATAAAAGTGCAAAAGATTCTCCCATGAATGGTTTTTATTGATCCTCTGCCTAATTTACTTCATCAACTATTATAATAGTCAATATACAAAAAAAATTCTTATTGTCATATTTTTAAATAAATAATCCAACAAATTTACAATATTTAACTATATCAACTCCGAAAGTCTGGAATCTAGAACTCTACAACGAAAAGATAACTAATCTTTATGATAACTTTTCACACTGTGAAGATTTTCTTTTGACAGATTTGACAGTCAACTACTTAATTAATTGAGTATTCATCGCTGCATCTAAAGATCTTTTTTTAAATCTTATTAAGATGCATAATCTGACTCATAAACACCCAAGCTAACCTATCATTTACCATAATATTGCAATTGATTAATCAATTTCAAACGTATTATAGTTTTTGCTATAATGATAATGAAGCTTCAGTAAGATTTTATTGCCAACAATTTTTTATATTGTAAATATTAAATATTACGTACATATTATTCTTATCGTCGTATAACGTAATACCGTACCTTAACGAATGAAAATAACATTTGAAGACATCGCGAAAAAAATTTTTTTTTGAAGGTGAATCATAAATTATCAGTTTTTATCGGCTGCATCTTTGGTAAATAAAAACAGTACCAGCTGTTTATTGCTATACAATTTTATTTCACCCTCCGAGGACAAGTGCAGCGTTAATGCAAGCGTCGCGGCAGCGACATCATTACTCTGCATTATCTCGAGTCAAATGCGTTTAGCGTCGCCACAACCCCACTCTACCTTTCAATGAACGAGGCCTGCCGTCTTGATAATACACCAAACACCGCGTGCAATGGCATTAGATAAAGAAATTAATGAGGCAGATAACCTTAAAATATGAATTGCGGAATAATCACATTTTCCAACGTAATGGAACTATTAAATAAAACGGCGTATGCCAAAGTGCTTAGATAAATATAATAATATACATAGGCGAGAATATAACAGACATTATAAAAGGACATTTTTTATAACGTTTGCTGGGGTGGAATTCCCTCAAAATTTTACGCATCTTATATAATATGCATACGATTTTGTTTAACTTGATAATCATTTTTTTAATGTCACCTTATCAAAAAAGAAGCTTTGAAATAACAAAGAAAACTTTTTACGATTTTATTTTTCATAAATATAACTTAAAAAAATGTGCGTTAATTAAAATTGTAATACGCGTCTGTTGCAAATGTTTGACTGTTTTTTAATATCCAATAGTATCTACCGAAACTAAAATAATTTATCGTATAAACTTAAGCCAAATTCTCTTTAAATATTTAAATTGCCATTTATTTTATTAATTTTATGTTCTCATGCTGTTTAAACATATAAATACATGCAATAATATTATATAAAATATAGTTAAGTCAAATTTCAAAAATCATTACATAATACATTAAATTTCATATTTGAGGGAAGTATTTCCAAAATGAGCTCAACCACTACGCTAAAATGTAATGAAGAAGAGTTTAAATAAATATGTATTGTAGAAAACAACCGTTCAGAACAACAGTAGAAAACAGTAGAAAAAATCGATTTCAAAAATATTGAAAACACGACTTAATATTGTAAAGCATGTATTTATTTTATTTATTTCCCAAATCCAATATGAATTGTTTTCCGATTCATGCCTAAATATATTACACATCAATTTGTATAAATTTTAAGTAAATTTATAATAATTTAACTTAAAATTTTATGTTGCAACCCCATGCCTCTGAGCTACAGGCGTTAAGTAATATGAATACGAAATTAATGTATGTTTTATTTTTTCGATCATATAAAAATTCAGAGAACGAATAGGTCACAAAATAATTAAAATAAACTTGCGAAAATGTGTCATGAAACAGATATTATCTGGTAATGAAAATGAATTGTCATTGTATGCGGACAAAAAACAAAAACGATGTAAAAATTACGCTGAAATTATTTTTACGCCAGTTATAGAATTAAAAACGTTCCTGCGCCGTAAATGCCATTATTTCCCCTTCATAATAATGAGGATAATAATACGACCCCCATTAAAATAATAATATTCCGTGGTATCTAAATTGTAAAATATATGCGTAATAAAATCGGCACCGTGGCGTTGCGGAGGGTGCGCGAATAAAGGAGATCAATCATATTAGTACGATAGTCAAGCTTGCTAGGTGTGTACTTAGACATCTCGATGTATTTATATAATAACATATACTATTATAAAGCCAGAACTCAAAGTATATTAGTGTAGAATATAGAGTATAAGATTATTATCGAACAGAATAAATGGTATCCTAAAAGATTTGATACAGCTATAATTTACTTTAAATATTTTTATCTAAATCATGTTGGCAAGAAACAAAAAAAACCAGACTTAAGTTTCATTCGAAATTAATAAATTTTCCAAAATAAATATATTTTTTGTAAACTTAAAAAATTCACACTACATATTTATGAAAAAATAGTCTTTCAAAAATTGTATAGCGTGAAAGATTTTTTTAAATTATAAAATAAATTCTTACTAACTACGAGTATTTATAAGTTTTTTTATACCATGTTCGCATTTCAATATTGCGTTCTATAGAATCTCTATACGAATTCTGTAAAGTGAGGAACTTGAGAAATTAAAGAAGAAAAAAATATTTTTCACGATTTGCAATTGCCCTTGAAACTAACCACCTCATCCGCCCTTTGTTTTATCCGCCCAAAGCAGGTGGCGGCGGCACATTTGAGCGGGGCGCCGCTATCCGTTTATTATATGAAGAAATATGAGATTTGGGCGAAACGGCAGGCGGCAGCTATCAGAGGGCGGGCCATTCCTGAAATACGCCGATACCTAATCTTGGTTGTATTTCACAGTACTCGCCTACTTTCTCTCTAAAGCCTCTCATTATTTCCGTAAAATCTTCCACAGCATACGGTCTCGTTCACCCTGGGGCGGCAGATGCGGAAATTTCTATCTTTGGCGTCAGATTAAATATCATCAACCATATTGTTAATAAAATCGTAACCTCTGGCTGGTAGAATGCGAAAGATACTGAAGTAATCCTATGATATCACGAGGCATTTTTCTAATTTGTTTTGTAAATGAAAAATAAAGCTTTCTTTTGATGAAATAAAGGTTGAAATATACTTTTTAAATAAACAAAATTATAACGACAGCGTACTTTATTCTATTCTACCGATTGATAGAAACAAAATTTAATTTTAAAAATTATACAAATACATAAACGCATTGAGATTTGACAGCGTCATTATTTTATTTTGACGAGAATTGACAAAAAACCATTCAGAAATTAAAATAAATACTTTAACATTTCTAAAATCACTATTGTTACTTTTAAAAGTTATATATATAAAGAAAGAAGTTTTTTATTAAATCCTTGTCAGTTAAATCATAATGCAAATATTTTATGTAATTATTCAATGTATATAAGGCTTTTGATTTAACAAAAAAAAAAAAAAATCTTTTAAGAATTCCATTCACTATTTCAGCATTTCTTTTGTAGTAAACTAATTTTCAAGCAAGCATATATTCGACCACGGAAAGTGACTTAATATTTGATAATATATTTATAATTTATACGTTAAATAATGTTTTTTTTACGTAGATATAATTGTTTCACTGTTTATTTTACAAGTTTTGCGTTACTATTTGAAGGTATCGTATTTGTTTGCTGTGACTTTATGTAACATAAAAAACTAGATGATGGAGTTTTTTTGTGTACAACATATAGATATTTTGCACTAAAGAAGCAAATTGGCTGAGAGGGAAACCATCTGACAAAATAAAAACTTCGGGACATAATCATGTTTTATGTCATCCTATTACTTGATCCGCGTGGGTGTCTCGAGACATCCTTTATAAATGCAACTAAAGACCTTTTTATTGCCTGTTCGGCTTTTGATGTTACTTTAATGCCTTGAAGGAAACTTCACGAAGATTTTCGTGCGAGGCCATATTAACGTTTATGGACTAGAAAGAAAACATCATTCATAAATATAAAAAAGGTTATAGTACTGCGACATAAAACGTAAACCCTATTAATTCTGACTACGTATTTACGGTGTGAAATAGGTACGTTATCCTTTTAAATAAGCAATAAACAGTACTGCAATAAAAAGCATCCGTGATTTAAATGTATGATAATTCAAGCTAAATGAGCCATTGATTGATATTTTTTGTATATAATATCAATCCACTTCGCGTTTTATATTTTACGATAAATGGTTGTACATTGTGAAACGATAATAGTATAAATTTTGTATTATATTTTTGTGCGTATATATAATATGAATAATAAAATAGAACCATAT
>JAGVSQ010008567.1:0-14299 GCA_022683975.1 Rhyacophila evoluta
GTAAATACCTCGGCTAAATTCTGGTTAAGTCAGGTGCATTCAATAAATTTAAAAATTGTTGGTGGCCGCATTTGAGAACCTCTGCCCTAGATGCTAAATGTCCTAGAGTACATAAAAACGCTCTTGTATATTGTTGACTATCTAGGACCAATTGGCACGATTCTTTTTTGTTACATATTGCATCATCATATTTTGACTGGTAATATTAAATTAATTTTAATGTAATTTTGTAAATCTACACTGTATAATGTGCATAATGTATGATTGATATTCCAGATCTCTTGAGCTATATGCTCCATGGATTCGCCGTGTATATGTGGTTACAGCCGGTCAAATTCCATGGTGGCTGGACGTCCACGGAGAGCACCTAGTTCTCGTATCTCACGAGGACATCATTCCAAAACATCTGCTACCCACATTTTCGAGTCCTGCCATCGAATCATTCCTACATAAGTGAGACAGTGATATTTATCTCTTACATTTATCATAATATTTCAGTGTACTTTACCCACTAGGTTAAATATTCTTGTATTTTTCCTTAAAATACCTCTTCATTATCATACTTTTACAAAAGCACTGGTTGACATAGGAGTCATAGCTATTTGTAATTCAGTCGCAATATTTTTTTCATCCTCAATATCAAATGAGTTTCAAAATTTTCTACCCAATTTCCTCTGACATTTTTTTTTTGTATATTAATCACCATAATTTTCATTTTAGAATACCGGGGCTATCTGAGCGATTTCTGTATTTGAATGATGATATATTCTTGGGAGGACCTCTTCATTTGAGTGATTTATATACACCGACAAGTGGTTACGAAGTCTACACAGCATGGAATGTGCCCGATTGCTCCCAAGGATGTCCATGGTCATTTCTAGGTATGAATTCTTTTGAAAAATAATAATTCTTTTACACCATTGTAACTGAAAGAAGCTTATAGGAAGTAATTCAATATGAACTTGCTGAATAATTCTGATACACTAATACGCAGACAACACAATATAGACATACATCATTGTCCGAACTTTTTAGATGATCGGGGTGTAATATTCATTTACTTCGGTTAGTAAGTTGATAATGGTTGATAATATCTATTAATTTCTCATGATATTATGGACATATGTATGAATATCACAAAAATTTAATTGCATGACCATAGTTCACATTTTAAAAACTGAATTTTATATATTTTAGGTGATAGCTCATGTGACAACGCGTGTGATAATGTAGAATGTGACTTCGATGGAGGTGACTGTACGGGTGATCAAAAAAATCGTCATTATGGGCCTGGTGACAACTTTGATTACCTTGGAGAATATGCTGATAACCCGTTTTTCGATGAAGATGATGAAAAGAATCCGTACGGTGAGGGAAAAGATAATTTTGAACGGTACCCAGGACTCGAAGAAGCTCCCGTGGATCCGAATGTATTACAAGCCAGACAAATGCAAGATCAAGAATTATTGAACAATTTATTAGAGAACAAGGACACAATTAGAGGAAGACAAGGAAGAAAAATTGCTTTTTATGATGACAGTGATCAGCAAATAAACGGAAATGTAAAATTAACACAAATAGATTTAACCAAAAATAGTTTTAATAAATATATACCTTTTGTCAAAGCATATAAACAAGCTGGTGTATATACCAAAGATGAATTAAGAACAAATACGAGAGGTGATTTCCGGGATAAAAAACATTCCAATATTAGAAATAATCAATTAGGTAGACAAAATAAGCAGAAATATGACGATAGTCAACATATAGGTTTATTTGGAAGAAAGCATATTTACGCAGGTAGGTTTGGAAGAAAATTAAATGTTTTTAACATTGCTGAGGACAATATTGAAGAAACTACTGTTGCTAATAAAGTCCTGAATTCTGAGGAATTGAAACTAATAAACAGAGCCAAAGAACATACCAAATTGAAATTGATGCTGGCAGGCAGTGCCGTCGTATCTGAGGAGAGTTACACACCAAGTGAGAGTGATAATGATGCTGGCGGAAATAATCCAACGTCCTCTAGTGATGTGAAAATTAACCATTTAGACATAGGGAAGAAAATCACCGCATCAATCGGAAAGTTTTTTAAGAAACCAAGCACCAAAGCTCCTACTCATCATCATCATAAACATAAGTTACATCATAAGGAAAATAAATCTAAAATCACTATGAGTAATATAAAAAGTGTTCAACCAATAGGAAAGAAGGAGAGAGAGGAATATTTAAAAACTTTTGCATTAACGACACCTAGCAATAATATTACAATAAATGTAAATTTAAATAATGAATCACTTATTAATGATACAACTAAAGGATATAGTGTAAATTTCGACACTGCGGCTAGATTTAAAAATGAAATATTAGAGCCAAAAACTGTGCATAAAAAAATTAAATCTGATCTTATTTTAAAGCTCGTTAAGGCTTCGCAAGATGTTGATCTTAATGTGAGTAATGTCGTACAAAAATTCAATCAAAACGTTATAAAGACTGATAAAAAGATAAGAAAAAAGAATAAGAAATACCACAACGAAGGTATATTGAACCCTGATGAAAAGGGTGCGGCAAAAGATACCCGAAAACTGGATGTGTACGCCAGATCATTGATACACACTAATAAGATTTTCAATCGTGTATATGGTTTTCATAATCGTAAAGTGCCCGCTCACGTGCCGTTCCTGCTGGAGAAGAAAGTCATCGAAGGGATGCAGACCAAGTTCAAGGACGAATTCGAAGTTACTGTTAGAAATAAATTCCGAAGACCAAACGATTTTCAATTTGCCTTTTCCTATTATCATTATCTGATGGGAGAGACAAAAGAATTGACGATGGAAGATATTTTTGATCAGTTTGATACTGATAAAAGCGGGCAAGTTACTTTGATGCAAATTTTTTACTAATTTACAGTTTACAATGACTGAATAATTTTGGTAGTATTGTCAAGGGCTATTTCGATTTTGACACTATTCACAAGACTATAGATATAAATGCTCTATATCGTCTTATATAAATAAGAAGATGGAACACCTTTTATTAAATTCTAAATCAGTTAATCTGTTCCAGATTGATAAGTGTAGCAAAAACTTTGTTTGCCTTTGATAACTATAAAAATTCTTACATTAATACAAACATACTCACTGAGTCTGTGCAGAACTTTGCATGTGTTTGTGACTTCCAGGCAAATTAAAAGTTAACTCTTGACACACACATTAATAATCTGTCTTATAAATGCAACTTTTAATTATGTCATGATAAATGTCTTCCAGGACTTGGTCAGACAGAGAAGTTCGCACTGTATTGACTCGTACGCGTGGTCTCCCTCTAACAGCTGAAGCAGTTCATTCATTAGAGACCGCTGCTAAAGCGTGTGAGAGAGAAGAACATAAAAACTTTCCAACACCACCTAACGAGAGATACTTAGACTCGGACATGGTAAAATAATTAATAATACATATTATAAAAATTAAAAATTAATAAATAAACATTCTTGGCATTCTTGTAACTAATCGTGTATTTTTACAAATACAAAATGCATGTACTACTATTTCTTATGGGAATAAACACTGCATGAAAGATAGAATCTGTGCACACTTGAATGTGATCTGTTATATCAAATTTATATTTATTATATTTTCCAGCCAACACTGAGTAAATCGCTAGTTATAGACTGCCCCACACTGAAAACTCAACTGATGGCAGCTCTCTCATTAAACAGCAATAATGTAGCAGGTAGGCCACGGCCTGCTGTAGGCCGAGCGGCTTTTGCAATGCTATCTTCCAACGTCACCAAAGCTGTAGCCGCACTTGATGAAATCAGGAGAGAGACCAAGTAAGAAATAAAACATCCATCCTAAGATTGAAATATTCAATTAGTATAATGAACACGTCTGTAACATTTGTGGTTGCTTACTGCAATTTAAAAGGTAAGGGTAGTGTGCGGAATGTATATGAATAATCTGTTATTCTTTTAACACTTACAGAAATTTTTAAGTACCCACATAAACAACAGAATTATTTCTTTTCAGAATGTTTATATGCATAAATGACAACTTAGATCCAGTAAGGGAAGAAGAAAATATAATTGCCAGAATGCTGCTACAGGAATTGTACGAATCTCTCTTACCTCTGCCATCGAAGTTTGAACTTCCAGTTGGGGTAGCAAATAGGTGAATTGACTAAATTGGTTGAATAACCGATATCTATAAAATATTTCTAAGTAGCAAATAGTTTTGGATTCTTTGTTTTATAAACTATAAGAAATATAACTTTATTATTGTATAAATTATTTTATGAACCAGAGCAATATTAAATGTAGATATTGGCGAGACGTTATGCGTTTCCATTTAGTAATGATCTAAAAATAGACTTATTTTCAAATAACCAGTCTACAGCATGTTTTGACTTATTTATTGACATTTTAACTAGGGTGACAGGAATTATTTGGTTCCGCAGATTTTTTGTTTGAAAAAATTACATTTATCTTGTGTAGAATATTGTTTACAAGTGTGATACTTGGCTTTAAACATGTTTAACGTGATATCCGAATTCAGTTATATCGAGGTTCTACCATACGTCAGATACAGCTATTTTTACTGACGTTAGTATTATATTTTTATTACAGATTTCTACGGGTTTCAGAACTGAAGACGTGGCAAGATGGAAGACGCGTTGCATGGCAAGTGCTCACAGTTTGTGCATCTCTTCTATCACTATTATCTCTCTATCATATGAAATGTTGTAGAAGAACTATGCGCAAAATAAAGTCGATTATCTAGTCACAAATTAAATAATTGTTTTTTTGTACTGTATTATAATTTCCATACATGTATATACTTCCTAACTCTATTATGGAGACAAGCACTATAGTATATTAAAATCCTAAGGGAGCTTTCAACAATATACAAGGAGTCAAACCTCGGTTGGCGTGTATATTTTATTGGAGTCAACATTGATGTAATATTTGGTTTGATAAGAAATCTTTTATATCAACACGAATCACCTACGGTACTCCAAGATAGATCTTTAATCCTTCATAGCATGCATGGAGTTTAAAAAAATTTATGAAGATTGGCTTATTAGCTATTTATATAACCTATTAGATCTTTACTTCAATGCATTGATACATAAAAAAAATAATCCAGAGACCTACAATTTAAAAGAATTAACTGGCAGTAACTGATCTTTTCATTATTATATTTTTACAACTGATTCATCTTCTATCGAAACAACCATAGTCTTCAATTGGGCAGTGTACAATTTATTATTTTATTTTTGACAACAGAAGTCACAAAGTCATATTAGAAATAGAAAAATAAAATAGAAATGTACACAAGGTTTGACTTGTATAAGTATTTATTAAATTTTATGTAGTATAATATATAATTTTCATGTATGTATAATAGCATCTACAAATCCTGTCTAAATTATTAGAAAGAATGATTTCATCAAAATAGAAGAAGGAATAGTAAAGAGTATATTATTACACATAGCATCATAAGTATTTGTACAAATTTTAAATCAGCACAATGACAATATTTCACAATCACAAGTGTAGGTTTATTTTACAAAAAAGTTTTTATTTAACAGTGGAAATAAATGAAAAAAAGTACAAAGTATACTGTAATCCTTCTGTAAATAGATGAGGCGAATTTACAATACCATTTGACTTTGTGTTTCTGAAAAATCTATATTTCAATACTTGAATTATTCAAGTTCTTAATTAGCAGACCATTTCAAGCAAAAATTTAGGGTATATACTCGTTTGAAACATTTCATCAAAAGCAGTCATTGCTATCTCCTTGAATTGCTTTTTACTATTAAAATCCCTTTTACAAATTTTGCGGAAAAGTTCCAAAACATCATAGAAGACACTAAATAGATCAATGTCATGCATTAAGACTCATTTCAGAATGATGTGATTTTTTTGATTTTACAAGAGTTTTTAAATTGAAATGTGCAACTGATAAAGAGTGAATGATAATTCTTTAATGTGACCTTTTTAATCGTGTACATTAACTTCAATTGATGGCTTAGTTTATAAAGAAAAGTACAAATACCATAAGTAAATAAACTGGTAAAATTAAAATGGTATTGTAAATCTTCAGTCCTCCATATTTATCATAGCTTTTTTCTTTCTGGTGTTTCTATCATCTAATTGCTCTGCTGATTTAGCAGAAATAAGTCTTTTATGATTAAAATTGGTTTTAAACGTCACAACTTACTTGCAATCATTTTAAACAGGCGTAACACCTGTGGTTACAATAATAATTCAGTTCAGGTTAACACTTGCAATATGTGTTAAAACATGTTTAAACAAGGAAAAAATTTGACCAAACTTTGTTATTAGTGGTATTTTTTAAAAGTAGACAATACCATTAATAAGAATGTTAAAATTGATACTCGGACCTTATTTCTCTTAAATCAAGCAGATGGCAACATTATAACTGAATCAACTTAATCATTTGAAGTAAAATGAAGAACATTTGTTATAAATTCAAATATAAATATCAATCATCTGTGCATATTTTATTAGTACAATTTTGACAATGATGTATTTCAGCACATTTGCGCTTCTGTCCATTTATGATTTACATAACTATAGGATAGAGAATTTAGAAATGTTATCAAATTATGTAAGTAAATAAAATCCATTTCTTTGGATCATTTTAAGCTCATTTATGAACAAGGTTAGTTTCTATAACTCTACAATATATATTGATATTAGTATGGCCTAGAAAGTATTTAGTAGATCAAGCAATCAGCTTTATTTCAGAATAACACATTAATACCTCGATCTGTATGGATTATTTAATTATTCTTAGAGTCCAATATTCATAAACTTTGACTCCACAGTGTAAGGAAGTTTTGCTTGAAGTGTGATATAAATAATAATTTAGCTATAGAATATATTTTTATCTTCAAGAAAGTGTAGTTGTGCCAGTAATACTTGACTAAGGGCCAAGCAGGTAATTGCACTGTGGAGACAACCTTCTATAAATATTGAATAAATATTCCTTATTAATAAGGAGATCTAATGATGAAGTCAAGTTGATGAAAACAGCATATGAAAATGAAAAATATATTTTCACCATACTAATCTGAAGTTATTATTGTATTTTACAATGAAATTCAAATATATCATCTGGGAATATAAAAAAGCAATATATTATGAAGCAAGTTTATACTTTTACTTTCAATACCAAAGAGATTAGTTTAAATATTGATAAAATAATAAATATAGCCAAAAGGCATAAGTCGAAAATTGTTTACTTGGTCTAGGGATAAATTTACTACATAGTATGATTGTATATTGATTGGTAAATGTTTACAGTACTGAATATTCTCAAATTGACTCGTATGATAGAATTAAAATAAAATGAAAAAATATATATTATATTATCCACAATATTAACAGATATATGATAAAGACAAAATAACAGTAATATGTAGCTAGTTACAAATTTTCACAGAATCTGTATTAATTTGTAAAATTCAAAATTAATTATATTTTAATGATTTTTTTTGTTTCTTTTATAGGGAAGAAGGAATGTGAGCCAAGATGCTGGTCAGGCTTAGAATAAAATATATTTTCAACTAACTACAAATCACCGTATGAGGGGCAATAAAAATTTCATGTGATCATTAATAATACTTGGTAGATATCCATTTTATAATGCGATGGCTTATTGTGAAAATTTGATTAATCATTTTTTTTAATTTTATAGGAGAGTGTAAAAGTGCTTTTAATCAATTTATTTGTAGAGCTGCTTACGAATTTTACACTTTTAACTGGTATCAACTTTGCACTTTAAGCCATCAAATGGTTAAATGATTATTTCATAATTCTACAGATCAATTTGTCTTGTCAATGATTGAGTCGCCGAGTTGCAAAAAGCACTCTGGATTCTTGACCAACGGTAAAGGTAACGTTTAGTTCTTTAAATTCAGTCAAAATTAATTTCGAGTCCTAAACGTTACATTTACCGTTGGTCATGAATACAGAATGCTTTTTGCAACTCAGCGACTCAATTGTAGTATGATGATACTATTATCAAGAAATTTAGTGGAATACTAAATCAGATTATTGGGAGCTTCATTATAAGTGACCGGTATTGATTTTATTGGAACAACTTTAAATTAATAATAAATTAACAAATAAAATGACCGTGATAATTGAAATCATGATTATGAATAACTGAATTTATTGTTTCGATAAGAAGGTACTAATTAACCTTAAATCGATTATTTAATTTCATAGTATAGTTTCGTGAGAATAGAATAATAGTAAGCATACGTGTAAGCAGACATCATTTTTCAGAGCAGAGAGTTTTAATAAATTTTACCTACAAAATTATAATTAAAAATGACACGTACTGATCGTATTTACATATGATAACACAATGCTTCGACAATATTTAATTTCTTGATAATAATGCCAAAACAAAACTAGCTTTCCACAACACTTATTAACTTGTAAAATTACAGTATAATTTATTATTATTCAACCATTGCCAATTGATTAATGTTGAATTTACACTTCATTACAAGGTGCAATATTAATATACTTTCAAATACTTTTCCACTGTTTTTTCCTTTTCAGATTCCACTTGAAAATGTGATTGTAAAATGTATTTATTTCCTAAAGACATAGTTCAATCACATGCAAGTGTGCCTCAATAATTAAGTCAGCCTTCTAGTCATTAATGACTAAAAAACTTATTTTTCTTCTTTCTTAGATGTCATTTAATTATTGCTTTCTTCATATTTAAGATGCCATCAATACAAATTGTATATTTGAGTATGAAGCATATTACCTTTAGTAGTTCTGTACATATAATATGACAATTGCAGTATAGTACAGTGCATAATTCAATGAAAAAGATCATGTTTCCGAAGTTAGCATTTTCATGAATATAGGAGGTCATTATTACAAGACACAGGTAGTGTGTATGAAAGAAATTTATAAATATATTATATTTTGACAGTAAAAACATATTACATATGAAACATCGGGAAATGTCGATTACATATAGGGCAAAGTACTCATAACACTTTAGGCAGAGTCTTTTTACAATAGTCAAATACTATATTTAATACTATAAACTTAAAATATAAATAATATTATACTATAGTTTGACTTATTCAAAATATTTCACAGATTTTTGCTACATTACATTTCATAAACGCATTTTTACTTTGCGTGAAGCAGATGTTTTCACCTACGTATACTATTATGTACACTTTAAATCATAACTACGTTACTTCATTCTATTCGCATTCTTTTTCTACTGAGAATCAAATTATTTTTCCATTGAGTGTTATGTTAAATAGTAATTAAATGAAGCTCTCATCTCAAAAGAATTCAATTGGTTTAAAAAAAATGTAAATATTGTACGTACACGTCTTTATACCAATTAAATACCTATGAGCATGATTCAGCTTCCTTGAATATTATTAAAACATAGGGATAAAAAGGTGCAGTGAAATATTTACTTCAACTTACTGTTATACATAGTACAAAGAATACTAGAAGTTCATATGAAACCTGGGCATATTAAATATGGTTCTGTGATGACAATATTCTCTGTATGTTATGTCTCTATGTTCATCTATGACGGGGTTTCCTAAACTATGTTCCACGGAGCCTGACTAGGTGTTCCACGACAATTTGGAAAGCTTTTATACACTGTTACAAATCTAAAGATCTTTTTACTAGTAAGAATAACCCAACCTAAAAAAATAAGGTGTGTTCCGTTAAAATTTCCGAGATTGCGAAGTGTTCCACAGCAGAAAAAGTTTGGGAAACCCTGATCTATAATGTTAGTTTGATATTTTTTACAATACATTACATATTATAAAGAAAATGAAATATTATTTCACAAGAAAATGAATTGAAGATATCTCTGTCTTTGCTTGTCTTCATTTCTCTAGAAATCAATGCAAAGCAATTGTTTTTTAATCAATGCAACATCATTAGGCCAATTTTATATCAAGACATTTTACATTATACTAAAATTCCATCAAATGCGATTGCTGGTCGAATCTTACATCTAAAATATCATTAGGTAGTAAGTACCTGTATGTTAGGTATAGTTCACTATAAATAAATGAAACAGCATATTTTTAATACTAAAAACATAGACTTTGAAGAAATTTTCTACAGTTAAAATACTGAATTACTTTAAACAGCAAATATATAACTAATAATTAAAAATGGCTAAAATTTATTAAATAGAAATCGGCTAGAAATGAAAGTCTATAATAATTATAGCAATATTATTCAATGACCATATTGATCCAACAGTAGCATAATAAATACGCTCAAATAGCGTTTGTTGATTAATGATGTAGTTGGTTCCAGCACCGCATCTTCTTGGTTTTTTATATTTATACTGACTAACATATTTTGTTGAATTTGATGATTAAACTTCTCTTATTTTAAGAATTCCAACCATATCAGTATATTCTGCACATCTTAGAGTTCATTCTAGAAATAAACAATGATTTGTATTCATTTAAATTTTGTGTCGAATCTGTAGTGACTTTAAATAATGAATTTTTATCCAATCACCAATATGCATACTAACATTGTTGTGATAATATGCAAATAATACAAATCATGAAAATCAAAGTATTACTCACAGATAGTCAAAGTACTATATCACATAAGAACTTTTATTAGCTACGAGAGCTGTGGGATATTTAAGAGATAAATTTTAAGATAAGACTTCAAAAAGTTTAATTAGTAAGAACACATCTACACTAGGTAAAGTCTATTCTATTGGTGTTATAGTTTTACTATTCTACTGAAGTAAGATTTTGTATTACCAAAGAATGCAGAAGCTATTAACCCTTCAATATTTTGATAGTTTTCTATGAGAAGTCAAAGATAAAAATTAGCAGTAATTATATAAATGCTGAAATATTACTATGGAAAACTTTTGCATTCATTATTGTCAATGTAATGTGGAATCTCCGTTTCATTGATAGGATAATAATTTTATTTTATAAAAGAGACTTAATATGAGATATAGAGATTATAAATGTAATGTAAAAATCTTACTTAGAATTGGTAGCTAAGCACTTCTCCTCTTATAACTTATATGTGAAATTTAGTCATTAGATGATCAAGAACGTAAGACATTTTTCTTTTATCGGCCTAAAACTGCTTTGAGTTGCTTTTGTTTATAAATACATAGTAACACACTCAATAGTATGACATTCAATAAGTCGACATTAGTATGATAGTGTAAAAACTAAAAAAAGCTTACATCATTAAATTAATAAAATTTGACTTCAAGCAAATTTTATTGTTCAAATAAAATAAATGACTGCTGGGCTTAAGAAATAGTGTAAATCACAATAACCAAGGTGAGATAAAAAAGAGACAGATTATAAGATACCCCAATTCTCAACAGTTAATTCAGAACTAATCTCACATTATGTTCAATTGGGTCCATCTTTTAAAGCATTTTTGATTTTCCTGTAAAACTTTATATACGTACATATATAGGAGGGATAAGAGGAATAAAAAAATAAAATAATCAAATAATAAACAAAACAATTGTATCTTTATTAATTGAGTACACTTATTAAAAGGTCGACTCAGACTTGAAAACATGTTTTAAATAAAAATTGGTACAAAAAGAACAATACAATGAAACAAATAAAAAATCTGTTCATATTCAGTGCCTTCACTATGCTTGTGTGCTTACTTGGTCTACCATAGAGTTCTTAATTTGAACATTTTCTTCAATGGTTATGATACTTGTTAAATAAAAAAATAAAAAAACAAAATTTCAAATATATTTGCTTTTAAAATAGTTTGACAATTTGTATGTATGTCATTTCAAAGTATTTTAAAAATTATAGTTACTAAAACTTTCATTCAATGTACGAAATTAATAAGCCGAAAATAAAAAAAAAAAAAAATACTTGGGAAAATAAAACAGTTTTTAAATAACAAATGTCAAGAAAAGTAGTTTAAGTTGGTAGGTACATTCTTGCTAAATAAGAAGAAGACGTAACTACGATAAATAATACGATGAGAGATTTAAATATTGAAATAATATCTCGAAGTCTTAAAATAAAATATTAATACTTAAAATTAATTAATAATTACAACATTTAAAGCTTCAGTGTTGCCATAACACATGCACATTACTAAAACTAAAAAATATTTTTTTTTTAATACAAAAAGGGTTGTAAAATTCAAAAATAACGTAAGCTATTGCTGTCATGAACAATCAATAAAGTAATATCATTTTACATTGGTTGTAGCATTACTAACCGAAGCAAAAAAAAAAAACAATATTGCTCAAATTTAGTCTATACATTTTGGCATCATGGTTAATATTATTACATATCTTTATAATTTACAATAAGACACTATATTAATCTTTATTCAAATCGATTACTCACAATAATAAAAATACACATTTTAGATTAATGGGCACAATACGACCAAATGACTATATATTATAGAGGTGGTCTATTTATATCAGCAGGAATTCAAATTAGATAAACTAAAAATTTTATTAAATTGCATTTATATAATGAAATTGAAAAAAAAAAAAACATTATTCTTAGGGAAATAAGAAACACTTCTTGGCTCGGTATATTACGAGTAACTAAACATTTTATTTTCAATACTACAAAATAAAAAAAGAAACAATTCAATACTAAATGATTTATGGTATAAGGAAAAAAAATATATAATCTAAATGATGAAAAAAACTATGTTTTTTTAAATAATCTAAAGAGAGCGTTATTTGAACTAGTAACGGTTACATAATATTAATGTATGTATTATATTATTTAATATAAAATGATAAATTACATATTTGTACGAGGATAGTAAATATTTGAAGTGAAGAAATAAAATATGCTGACATCTAGACGTGTTTAAAAACATTTAGTTATATTTGTAAACATTTCGTGGATTGGAGTAAGACATCAGGAATTCCATAAAAAGAAAGAGAATATCATCTATTTTAAACTCTTTGTAAGAAGTAAGAATGATTTTGATGATTTAAATAACTTGATAATACAATAATATCATTGTATGTTGGATATAATACGAAACCAATGGGGATGGAAGTAAATAAACGGCTGAAATAGCAAATGACTAAATTAATAATAATACGAAAATTAATGCTGCTATCTTGTAGTAATCACGAAACAATAATCAGCTTTAGCAGGCAGCTGAATTGTTACAACTACTTGCAGTGTAAATATATGAAGCAAACAGATATGACTCGTGAAGATTTTTAGAAGCTGGGGGAGACCTAGGAGAGATTGACTGTAAATCAACCCAAACGATGACAATTATAAACATCCAATATTTGAGGAATTAAAAAATTCTTAGTTTTTGATATCAAAACCCCTAGTTAGAAAAACTATTAAAACAAACCTCCATAATTTATATTCCGCCTTAAAGGAAACAATAAATAATCTTTTTCAAATGTTTGCATTTTTCGATTTGAAGATATCTACCAACCAAACCACGATTCATTTAGTAAACTGCTTATTTTTGTATCACTGTCATTGAATCCTACAGTTAGGAAAATGTTATGATCATTATAATACATACAATTACTTGGTCAATATGGAATGTTGTGACAAAAATACATGGTTTATAACATGGATACAAAATTGCTGTTGCAACTTTTTAATAAATAGATGGCAGCACATTTAATTGCAGTCAATTATTTCAAAAATAAGAAGTTGACATTTCCGAATACCTAATAAACTGTAATATACTTCAATAAAGTTAGTTGTTAATCAGATCGATCTGAATGATGACACCGCATGATTCCTTCATTTCACATAAATATTTGAAGCAAAAGACATTTATTATTAGACCAAAAATGTCATCGCTTTAAAGAAACATTGTTTATATTACAAATACTAAAAATTTGCCAGTCACGATGACATAGGCAAACATAACTAGATATTACTATGTTAACAAAACAAAAATAAAATAAATAATTATCTTCATGGTAAAATAAAAGCTTACACCCACTAATCTTCAATTTAAATTGTTCATTAACATACACTGAATTTTATTGGATATTACACACTATTTGAACAAAAATGAAAATCCTTTGAATATCACCAAGAAAGAACACATTTATAACGAATTCTATTCCTTTTAAGGCTGATTAGATTTCTGCTCAAATTTCGCCGTCATATGTCGTATGTTGAAAGATGGGGAACGTTTTTCTTTCCTGAAAATAATATTATTAACCCTTTCATTAGTGAGTTAATTTTTTATGCACACATATTTTAAAGACTG
>JAGVSQ010008568.1:0-14299 GCA_022683975.1 Rhyacophila evoluta
TTTATACATGTTGTAATATCACGAATTATAAGTTTAATACATTAACAACACGATAGGCATATGGTTATAACAAACATTTTAAAAGATTTTTCACAGTTATGAGATTAAATAAACTTAAGTATCATAGTGATTTCATGATATAATACTAGTATTCAAAATTGTTGTAATGACCACTTTTGTTTTCAAAGTAGTTCTAATTGGTGCCTAAGTTACCAATAAATTATACTTACTATCTCTTAACGTGGCACCCAGTTTTCGGCTATTGTTCGACGTACAGTTAAGTTAGGCGCGTTCGCTTGGTCGAATAGATCCGATTGTCGGATGAGTGGATCGGTCGGATAGTTTCGATTGTAGGATTGGGTGGCTGAATCCGCGCCGTTCAATCAGCTAGCCGAGCAAACAATCGGGCCAGGCCAGGGCGAACCCACGCTCGGTATCATAGCATATGAATATCTAATAGAAATTTGAAATTCCGTAAGTGTGGCGGTGATGTTTGCTCAACATCAGCGACCGGCGAAGGGCAAACATTTGGACAGGGATGAACTTGTGAAACGGCCTCAATATTTGATGAAATAATTCAGCTTATAGTGGATACATGATAAGTAAATCAAAAATAGTGACGTATTATGGGTGTAGATAAGCATCTTATAGAATAATTATTTATACGATAAATTATTTAAGATTATTAATTTAAAAATTCGGACTTGTTTGTTGTTGATAAAGTATTCGTTAGGGTGGTTAATATTGATATATGTATAAACAATTAAATACTTAAAAGCAAGTTGTAGTTACGCTGTCAATACTGCCAATACATATTGCAGTAGAAGTTCTTTTTATGATATATGATTAATCTGTAAATAAAAAATATTTATGTTTTTATATTATAATATATATTTTTTAAATATGTATCGTAAAATAATTGTGATGAATGTCTTCTATTTTTTTTTATATCCCGCAGAGCTAACTAGTGAAGTTGCTTGGAAAATAATTGTAATGCTTTCTTTAAAATTCAGAATTTGCCATTTTTTCTTCAATATTATTTTTATCAGTTCCACTAGCCTGCTTATTCATCAATGGCATAGTGTCGTTATATAAATTATATATAAAAAATGATTAACTTTTTTAATTGTTGTAAATATTGAACTTAATCATTTTTATCGATAGTTTGATAGTTTTCCTTGCTACGTCCCTGAGGTAACGGCGTTAGTATCCATTGCTCAAAACCGACGCTAGGGTCAAAGTGAATACATTAAAGCGGGCTCCTGAGTGACTCACGTCCCCACATGCTGCTACGCCACTGCTTTCGGATGGACGCACTGCACACACTGACGACTATACAGGGATTTATCCTGTTACAAATGTGATAAAGTTTCTTTAACTGTTGTGCTATAATGCATAATACATCTTTGTCAATTGCAATATTTTAATTCACTTTATAAAATTATTCACATTAGTTATCACAATTTTAGGTATCCGAAAAATCCTTTTAATGTTGAATTAAAATGGATTGCCACCGCTCATTTTCTCCGAAATTCTGTATCCACCGCAAGATCCTTTGCGTTCTACCAAATTATGTCCCAACTCTGCGAAAAGGTTTGCGATTTTTTCTGAAGAGTTCAGAAGCGTTGGTTAAGCAGGATTGAGAAACTCCTGAGACATCCACAGCACGTGAATCAGCCAATACCAGCGTAGCTGCATGGTTTTATTAAAACAGGAAATTGAATGGCCTGTTTTATAATCTAGTAAGTATTCAATAGATGGATCGATGGGCATTATTTGATCTTTAATTTTATTCAATTCTATAATATTAACGATAGGCTTGTTATTCGTGGGTTAAAACCATTAACTACGAGCCCTAGATTTTGAACAGTTGAATAGTTCATCGTGTATACATATCCAACCAATACAACTAGATATTCTAATGAAGTTACCGTATATAGTGAATAGAATAATCAAGTTTATCATAGTCGGCGATGAGCTACCTCAGAATGGTACAATTTAACCCCTTTGACTCAAATCGGTTTAGCACAGGCGATAAATTTGAATTGCCGAACGGAATGACTAAGTTCTCAGATCATGTACATACTCGCAAATACAATATAATATTTATTCAATAATATTAAATTATAAATTACTTAACACTGTACTTGAATACATCAATTTCTTAATTTTAAAAATAAGTACATAATTAATTAATATTTTTGACTGTTGGTGCTTGATGGAAATTGATTTTAAATTCTAAATTATTTAGAGCTGGTAAACTTCCATATGTGAAAATATGGATGTTTACCGGTTTTAAATAATTAAGAATTTAAGTACATAATTTTTTGAATCCTAAAATATATTTTTTTAATTTGTTCGAATGTCACGTTTCTAGTCTCTACTATCAAAAAATCAAGTAATAGACTTGTATGAAAAAATTTTTGCTATGTTATACTAATCATAAAAATACACTTTAAATATTTTCTTATTTGTTACACCTATTCATATTTTTCGTGCCGGCTGTGTGATTTTTGTAAAATGTTATATAATTTTAACAAAACAATCTTAGAAAATAAATATGATATTGTGGAATAAAAATTAAACGCAAAGATGTTAATTCGGAATGAAAATATTTTAACTATATTTAACTGTGTGTAAGCAGTGGCGTAGTTACCGAAAAGCAAGTTGCTCCAACCACACGAATTAATAACACAAATAAACGAACAAACACGAAGAAGGCACAAGTAAAGCAGCAACTTAAAAAAAACGTAATAATTTTAAAGAATCGTGAAACCTAAAAAAACTGAGTAACTATAGGGGAAACTTGGCTTTCTCCAGGACGCTGAATTTGAAGGTACTCCATTCTATGCAGGTTATTTTATTAATATGTTATTTTGATTTTAGCGGTATGTATTTTTGCTGTGTATACATATATCAAACATTTAAATTTTATTTACAAATAAAAATAATATTTTTTCTCCAAAAGCTGACAGCAATTCAATAAAGAAATTGTCTGACTTTAATTCTCTAAAAATAAGAAAGAAACTTTTTTTATTACAAATAAACAGCGGTTATAACTATATATCGACAGTATCAATTCGTAACAAAATAATAACATAATGTATTACAAGGGTTGTTATTGGATGGACATGCATTTAAACATTGTTTCGCTAGCATCTGTCACCGCATTTCCGGGTCATCTCTGATCATCCCCTAATCAAACTGCTCGCCCAGTGGCGGGATTTTTTTACTTATAATGTTGTCAAGCTTCACAGTTTTGTAAAAAAAACTGAAAAATTATAAAGCATTTATCAATATTAATAAATTGAGAAAAAAGCTTCAGGCATAGTTTTTAGAGGTACTGAATAAAAGTCTTTATGCTCTTTTATATATTTCTTCATGTTATTTTTTGTGCAGTTTCGGCTATCAAAAAACGAACGTATGCTTTATCCACTAGGTTGCGATTAACAGCAAAACAATATACTAATCGTATTTTACCAATTGCTGATTGATATCTTTCTTCATTATACAACAACTATACTTAGTAAAATCAGCAGTTGTTTTGAAGACCTCATTTGATATTTATGATGAAAAATCTTTCTTGCGTAACGAAGTAGTTAATAATTTACAAAAAGACTTGTTAAAATGCATTTTGTTATGAGTAATTAAATAATTTAAGAAATTTTTATCAAATATTAATTAAGCACAAGTGAAAATACCTCAGTGGAAAGAATGTATTACTTAATTAAACTAATTCAAACTTTTTATAAGCATTTATGCAACAGATATGATTGCGATTTTTGCAAATTTTTGAGTGCCACTATTACAAATACTCGCATGTCATTGTTTTTTCAGAACCGTCATATCATAGCGAGGGTAGTTTACCGTTCGCGTTTGGGTAAATAAAATTTTGGTCCATGCCGCTTGTCGAAGACGTTACAGTGTGTCAAATATTTATTTTACTCCCTGATATTATTTGCTCGTGGGGGTGATGCATTGAAACGTTAAACTTTTTCTGCGACATAAGTATGTATACGCTACCTTATGAATATGTATGATTTCAAAATAGCTCACTCAATATGTTATTAGAATAAATCTTATATGTAAAGGCTTTCTCCTCGATGGCTGAGAGTTCAGCGTGCGCACTTCAAAGGCGAAGTATACGAGTTGGAATCATACAATTGCAGAATTTAAAAAGATGCATGCCTGGACTTGAACTATTGGGATGAACAACTGACTGACAACCAATAATACTGAAAGTCTAAATAAGACCTTACAAAGCGGAAATCTTTATAATGAATTTCCGTCATTTTAACACAGTGTTAAAATCCATGTGCTTCATTTTCGGAGCGGACATGATAAAAAATATGTATAAATAAATATACGCATGCCAAACAATCAAAGTCAAATTAAAATGTGAGATTAAAATGTATTTTTGCACTCTATGTCTTAATATTGAAAATACAAATTTGAATTAATTTTTAGTTTGAGCGTATAATTAAGTTTTTATTTTAAAGAAGTTCAATAAATCTAGTAAAATATATGACCATTCTTTGTTCTTTATACTCTATGATATGTTTCATAATGAGCTTCCTTGATTATAGTATTAAATTGAATGGTTGTTCATATTTTCAGGGTGGTTAAAATAATTTATGGCAATCTTCATATGGATGAGCAAGGGTCGCGTGGACTAAATTATATTTCCAATACTCGCACGACTTAATAATTGTCACTTCAACTGTTATAATACTCAGTTTGAACAATATACAATACAAAATGATCTATTCTTCGGAATTGCGGCCGTATCATTGAGAATACGCATGAGACAATCTGAATTCGACTGAATTAAATGTATAATGCTACAATTGTACCCGTGTTTACAATGTGTGATTTTGATTAACTGGTTTATTATTGGGTTAGTAAAAAACGAATTCAAAAATGTTTTTGATTTTTTAAATTAATTTCATATGATTTATATTTGAATCCAAATAATCATATGGCATACATTTATTTTAAATTGTAAATTACGAAATATTCCATGTATTTTATGTGAAAAAAGTTAATATATAAAATAAATAAAATTACTAATGTAAAAATAATTAGTTTTTGTAACTACATATTAATTATTTCTATTTTGAACTTGTGATATACGAGTTGAGCATGTAATGTTTAATAAATTATAAATAAAGATAATAATGCTAACGAAAAGTCCGAGCTAAATAAGAACACATATTTAAAAATAAATACATTAAGTACAAATAAAAACTCAAAACTTATTTTGAAGATTTTAAAAGCTCTCAAGTTATAAAATGTTTTTGTGTTTCAAAAAAATAAAATTTATATCAAGTATAATGGACATAATTTCAAGAACCAAATTACTTTAATATTAGGTTATGTAAACTTTATAATCACAAACAACTATAATCTAATTAACACCAATTATCACTGTAATGGTATTTACTTATAGAGTGATTCAAAAGTATTTCGTATTATTGTATGAAATCAATTCGTGTTTACGTCTAATTTTAGAAAATAATACGCTCAGTTAATATATATCATAAGTATGTTAAATATTATTAGTGTTTTTTATTCAAAATAGCTATTATATATTATAAGTGGTTGTTTGTAGTCAGTTTATTGCTAGGATTATAAAATTTTCAAAAACATGGAACAGTTAGAATTTTAAATGATACTGCTTTTATATCAGTTTATTATATTTTTTTAAAAAAAATTGCCGATAATAAAAAATAAATATTTAGTTCAACTATCATTCATACATTGAAGTATTAAATTCTTCTGAATAAATGATCAGTTCAAAACTATTAAGTGCACGTACACATTGAAATTTATAAATTTCTACTAGTTGTTAGTAAAAGATAAAGTTTTAAAAATACTATAAGCCGAGAATATTAGCTATTGCTACAATTGTATTCATAAATACATGTGTGTATTTTTTGTGACAATTAAAAGTCTTTCTAAAAATTAATTTCAAATGTAGAACCCAAAAAAAGCATTTAAATTTTTGTATAGAGTCCTTAGTCGATAGATAAAATTTTACTGCTGGATGACTATACCGATTACACACATACCGTTTTAATAATTCTGCTTTTATATAAGACCGGTGTATAATAGTTATACTATATGTCGAGGTACATGACCGGTTTTGGATTGCAATGGCCGATCTGACGCGATTTGAATACACGAAAGAGGCAACACGAACAAACGGCGGGGTCGGTTCGTTCTTTTTTTCTTTTTTAGATTTTATTGGATTGAATTCTCATTCGCTGAAAAAAATAATCCCATTGTCAATGCAAGAGCGAAATAAACACATACAATAAACGAAAGGAGCGAAAAGCTGCAGCCGCGCGCAAAAAATATGTTTTTGTCAATCGCGCTCTTCCAATTGGCCGATCGCGTTGCAACGAAATACTAGTTGTGCGCGCGGATAGGACAGGTATTTTCGATTAATTCAAAATTGATCTCATAAATATACGAAAGTTTTGGATACTCTATAAAAAAACATGCATTTCAACAAACATGAGTGTACCACGATAAAAAAAATTGCTCAAAAATATCGGTATTATTTGTTTTGTTACAATACAGTATTTTTGATAAATAATATTTTATTAATATACCACGAGTATTCCAAAATCATGCATTTCATAGTTATATTCAATGGCTTACAATAATGCATATGCTCCATTACATTTTTGTGTATCGTATATTACAATACGAAATAGGACTGAATCTGCAGTGTATCAAATGTGATTGAAAATTATGAATAAGAGTAAAAACAATGATAAATAATAAAGTCGATATGAAAGCAACCTGATTGTTCCTTGACTAGTGCTAAAATCTGAGTGGTGGAGAGTTTATGAGTTTGAGTATCATAGATGCAGGATTTGAATTGATATGCAGATGCTGATACATAATGAGTTGAAAAATTGGCTGACTACCAATTCTCGTGAAAATATCTGTCAAGATAAGTTTTTGCATTGCGCACATTCCCTGATCAGATATCTTCATGTAATAAATATTCGCAAGCTTCACTTTAGAAACGGGTATGATAAATGTATTTAAGAAAATATTTTCAAAATTAACTTATTTCGCTTGGCCAAGATTTAATTTAAGAAGCATTTTTTGTGAAGAATAAACATACATCATGCAAACCAGTAGAAAAAATCGGTTTGAAAATATTGAAAACTAAAATAAACATCGAAAAACATGCTATATAGTTATTTTATACTTATTATACACTTTTATACACGGTTAGAAAATGAAAAAAAATAATTATACAAGGTTATTTATTATACACTGAAATGCAACCCTAGATATGAATATTACAGTTATCGATTAAAAATAATTTCAAAACACTCGACAAATTTATCATTTTTGAAGTTATTTAGTGTTATATGGCTATTTAGGTTACGGTATCATCACTAAGAGTATATTTTTATTGACTAGATAGATTGTGTAAAAAAATAACAATGCAAAAAAATGTGTAATATTGGCCGACATATTGTACACAAATATGACCAAGATCAGTGTTACGGAAGAGTGTTGTTGTGTGAACATCAAAGTAAGTGTAATCCTGATCCTTTAACAATGGCGTCGGCTAATTTTCAAAGAAGTTACCAATACCAAAATCCATACCACACCTCAGTTTATCCATATTTATTATTATAGTGATTTCATTCACGACAATAATATAAAATATACTTTATAATTTTGTATTTTTATTGTGTTACTTCATAAGATACCCGAGAATATATATATTGTGCACAGACACGCACCATCTTCGGTCTACATATAATATGATTTATTTTGTAGCCAGAAGAAAGAAAAATCAATAAATATACGAAATAAACTAAGTTTATGAAAAAGTAAAAATAAGTATTATAGAAATCTAAACTATAAATCAAAACAAATATATGGGTATTTGTCTTTCATAGGAACACCTTCCAAATGTAGGAACTCGAATTTTCACATAACATGTTGACTGCCATTTTTAGGTCAACTTTTTTGCTTTTAACTTTTAATATTATCGTTGATAATTAACAAAAAACTAAAAATAGTATGCATATCTAAGTTTTAATATAAAAATCAAATTTGATTAGAGATCAGAGATGGAAAGAAATGGTAGGCGTGTGAGATTCACAGCCGGAATATGATTAAAATGGCTCAAATACCATATCTGCAGAAAATTGTTTTTAATAAAAATATGCTAGACTGGCCACTAAGTAAATTGATTGATCGGTTCACTACCAATCCTTATAAAATAAGCATCAACTTACAAATTCAAAACGGACAGTGGACATAAATAAAAAAAAAATCTTCCATCTATTCCGTCTATTATTCAATGCAAAGTACATAAAAATCTATTTTCATAAGAAAATGAAGCTCATTTCTATTTCACGGATAACGTGTTTGAACCCTGTATTGAATTAATTTTCGTACTGCATTTTTTGTGTGATTAGTTCGAACTGAAACAGTTATAAATGGCATCAATTAATCCTTATAAAGTATATATAAATATAACATATATTGATAAATTTATATTATGTAATTTTGCACGATTGTAAAGATACTGTAAAACAATGGAAATCAAAGCCCAGTATATTAAATCAAATAATTCAAGGTCCAAGTAAAATACAAATTGATTGATGATTTTCATCAAATGGTCAATTCATAGCGGCTGTCAATAATCACCTGTAATTGCAAACGTATCTGTTAAGCAAATAAAATGAAAATAGAAAGTTCATGGTAACTGTTTATTATCGTTTATTTTATTTTGGTAAAAATGTAAATTTAATAGAAACACATACACGTTCTGTCATCGTTAAGATTGTTAAAATACGCGAACAAAAAGAATGGAAAATT
Organism: Rhyacophila evoluta; assembly: GCA_022683975.1. NCBI lineage: Eukaryota > Metazoa > Arthropoda > Insecta > Trichoptera > Rhyacophilidae > Rhyacophila > Rhyacophila evoluta. The sequence continues at coordinate 8,863 of JAGVSQ010008568.1, forward strand.
GAACGTTTATAAAATATGCGATTTTGCAGGCACAAAAAACATGCATTCTCTATGTCAGTGACGAGAAATGCTGAATATAAAAGTAAATTTAAATTGAATTTGTACTCGTTCTCTAAAATTATACGCCCCAGCACACCAATTTCATTTTGCATGTTCAGCAGAAAGATAAAAGCTTCATACCAATTCTGTTCGTATTTTATTTTTATTTCCATCGTATTGTAATGCGTATGGATTACTATTTTTTTGTCGTCATAAAGTTTTGTGACAACGTTTTTGTGATGAGGCTAGGCACCAGGTGTTTGCGCACTTGGATTAAAATTTGTAACGGCTAGACTCCGGTTTGATCCAATTATATTTTCATTTCAAACGTTTTGTGACAAAAGCGGCCATGTTTGTCTATTCATCCGCATGGATAAAATATGTAAGCTAGTCTGTTACTAATTCAAAATGCTATTGCTAATATATATTTTAGTTTTATTTCTAATAAATAAGCAAAATCAACATTGGTACTATAGTTATATACCTTATTAATTATTGTATTTACACAGCGATTGTTTCAAAGTAAATAAATGTTAGATATAATCAAAAATATCTACTATACATATATTCAAGAGTTAGTAAATTTAATGATTTTTTCAAATAAATTTTATGTTTGAAAAATTTGATAATAAAATACGTAGTTTTGAGAAAATATATTGTAAGTAGGATGTATTATTTTTTTATAACTTGCGTTCTGCAAAATGTTTTTTTTATTTTTTTTAAATACCTTGCCGTTAGCATAGTTGGTAGCATGCGTGCTTAGGAATCCGGATAATGGGGCTCGATTCTCCGTCTGTCGGATTTAAAAAATCCAAAATGAAGGAATTGAGTCGAGCAATTGTCGAAGATGTCTTCATATTGCGGAGATCCATATACTCCACTTTCGGAGTAGATGTCTTCACATTGTGTACATCATCAATATGCTCCACGTTGGTAGCGAACATGGTATATCATCATCAATTACCTTCACTTGTCCATGCAGGCTCACGAATTAGTTATGTCCGAATTCGATAGGTTTTCTGCTTAATGTTATCAAAAGTAATAAGTTTAATATAATCACACACTATAGCATAGTAAGAGGCTTACAATGTATGTTAAAATCAATCTCTATTTATAATATATATTTAATTCAGTCTCATTTATATAAATAGTATCTTAACTTTTTAGTGCCCAAACTTTTTGTGATTGATTTGAAGATTTAGAGTAATATAAAATAGAAGAAAAGTATATTGGGAAGACTTACTGACTAAACACGTGGTATATAATTATAATAGTATTATAAATTAATAATATTCAAAATGCGTACGGTACTTTCTTAATTAATGAGATACAGTTTTTGGACGCACGAATTCCAACCAACTTAACGAAAATCAATTCATTGGTTTCAGAAACTAAAGATTTAATGTTGATATATGTCTAAAATTTGAAAAAACTTGAGTGAAATTAAAGAATGAAAGTATTCTACAGCAAATAATTACATAATTATTTTGACAAATACGTAATTGTACAGATTCACCCTCCACACATGACACAATATCTCAACACATGTTTAGTGTTTTTATATCAATATAAATACTAATGTACTCGTTACTTAGGAGTATGATTTGTTCGCGTTCATTTTTTAAATGGATTCTTTTGTGTTGTAGCATTATTTATGCTATTGCCCACGATGAATAGCCGCTTACAAAAATGTGTGAAAACATGTCGATTGATATTTATCATTAAATATATTTGATGGGGTAGTTTTCAGTTTAATTTGTGAATATTAGCAATGCTATATGAATGGAAAGCGATAATATAACATTTTATTCAATTATCTGTAAAATTAAAATTCCATAGCATTATGAATAAAACAAAATTTAAAATATGTACATATTTTGCTACGGTTTCATTAACGATATTGAATATATAATTAAAACATTACACACAATATCAAACGTTTAATAGCCGGATACGTAAACATATTGTTTTTGGTTGAATATAAATTTCCCATATAAAAATTGAGCAGACGCCAACAGAGGTGTATGTCATGGTTGGGAATTTATATGTGTATTGCAAGAAAAGTAGCTATATGATTGACATTTGATTGTTACTTTTGATTGGATGGTGTTACAAAAATAATACTTCGTTAGAAACATACGTATAGTATCACTGCCTTGCTAAGTAAAAAACAGTAATTACATAAGGAATCACACTAAAGAAATTATGTTTTTAGTCAATACAGTAAATTACATTATATTGTAAATGCATTTAGCACATTAGTAATAAGTTCAAAGGCACTAATAGATCTTAACTTAAAAACATCTTGTGATAGATAACCTTCATAAATTATTTATTATGTATATGTATATGATTATAGATATGCTATAGTTATGAAGACGTAACATAGTTAGAGATACAATTTTAGTTTTACAAATATTCGTGCAAATAGTTGTGTATATATGATAAGGCTATAAAATTTGGCTTTGTATAAAATGTTATATACCCATTATAAAAAAGCTTGTTTTGTATATAACAATAATGTTGAAGAAGAATTAAAAAACTTATAAAGCACATTAAGTATATTTATTAGTTTCTTTTTGGTGAACTGTATATTTTTTTCGATAATTCCACAGTTACAGATATTATAAGTAGAAATTATATAAAATCCTGGATAAGTTCACGACCTTTTAATCTACTGTGATATTTTCCCCCTAAAATGTGGGAAATTTTGAGCAAAGTACAATCTAACGTGAAATAAAAAAATACTATTGTGTGTGGTACAATAATTGTATCAGACGTATAATTTAAAGGTTTATCACACTTAAGGTATCTTAGATTTGACTTTTTATGATTTATATGTATCAGCCACTTAATTAACCTTGGTCTTAAGAGACTATACATCAAATCGGCAATGACCTATATACTGACCACGATCGCAAGCAAAATAGAAATGGAGATCCTTCTATGCACAAAAGAAATTTTGATAAATCACAAAATTTTGTATTATATGATAGCGATATTAGTTTATTTATTATAATTCATTTAAATATTTCTCCTCATCATGATTGCAAAATCAAGATAAATATATATCTTCTCGAGCAGCAAACTGCATGCACCGATTAACCTAGAGCAGGGGTCGGCAAACTCTTGAGTCAAAAGAGCCAAATATGAGTAGTACACTGCTTTAGAATTATTTCGAAAGCCATAAAAAGCGTGGAAGGGCAAAAAACGAGAAATATGAAGTAATATTCATCAATAATAATTTAATTTTGTGAATAATTATTTAGAAATGTTGATATTGAAATTTAGATAAATTATTTTGGAATGACGGAATCAGATAGAATCATAATAATAAGCAATATGTTATATATTGATATTACGTATAGGAACATAGTATTTTACAAATATTTGTATGTGAAGATTATATTGATATTTAGCGTGTTTAGTCCCTGCCAGAATCCTGGGATTTATCTCGCAATGCATTTAAATCGGCAGTGTATTAAATTCGTAACGAAAGTATTACAATTTAACTACAGAATTTAATATAAACTATAAGTAAATTATTATTATCGGTCAGGAAAATAATCGTAAATTGTGGAACACGCTGGCCCAGTAACACATTAGTGCTAATCCTTGGCCGTAGCCTGAGGCGTTTCAATAAATTATTTCAAAATGTTTTATAAGCCGCACACTAACTCCGCAATAACTTCTGCGATAGTCCGATGTGTAAATAACTACTATTTAACAACTTCGAACATTTCGGTGGATTTAAACAATGGCTGGTTAGTTCTGCCCGTCTGAATCCCCCAAGATTTGATAGCCGCAAGTTGAAAGTGCAAACATCTGTATGTGGCGCGATCCGCTGCGGCTTCGGCTGAAGAAAGATGGTCTCCGGGATTAGCCGATGCTCCGAAGGACGAAGTCTTGTTTTAGGGTCGGCTTAATCCTCGGCAAAACCGGGATATTATCCTTTGGTAGGTAAGACTGTTATCTGCTTAATGTTTGGTAAACAATGGGGACTTTGTATCGAGTATTTTGAGAGACAATTAAAGGGAAACTTGAGGTTGCCGTTGCGTCTTCATGTGTGATAACTAAAATAAGATACCGGAATTACGTTATTACCATAAATTACAGGAGAGCTTTAAACTAATGTCACGAAACTTTAAATGCAAACCCTGACTTACATAAGCAAAATGATAGACAGAAGTTGGATTACCTAACTACGTAATACGAAGAGATTTTGATACCAATAGATTTAAATTTCTAAATATATATACGTTTTTTCTTACAAATCAAAAATCGTCTCACAAATCTTCATGGTGTTAAGTAAATATTACTGCTTAATTTGGAGACTTGGAAGGTAGTTTTTTTAAAGGTTTAATACTTTTTTAAAGATTTAATAATGAAGCTTTATAAAATTTAAGTATTTTTTGGAAAATATTGACTAATATATTTTATGTATAAGTGTTTTACTTCAAAAGTATTTCACTCGATACAACAGCACTGCAAGTTAAAATATTATATTTTAGCAATGGTACAAATGTGGTTATAAGCTTTACAAATACAAAAAAAATCGTAAAGGTAAGTAATACCTGCCGATTAAAAACGTTTTGAAATCTACAAAATATAATAATAACACACTAAAGTAGCCGCCAGACGTATAATCTCCTGTAAATCCTTCGTGAGATGTAAGTGTAGTCATTTTGGGCGACATTGTGACAACATTTTTGGGACGAGAGTGAAAAAAATCGTCATTATGATCACACAAGATAGTAAAGCGGTGACAAACTTTGCGAAGAAGTGAATATGGCGATGATATTTTTATAATAATGTATAATATCTCATACAAATATGTCGTATTGTGCCAACTGATCCTAATTCCCCGACTCAATTCATGCGTAAATTGTCGCAACTACGATATAATTTTAATAGCTAATTCGCATTCTGATGGCATTTTAAAATTGGGGTTTACCAATTTTATATTCATAAATATTATTATTATTTACAAATTGTTAAGAATCATTCAAACCTGAACTTGTAATTAGATTATGCGTCCATTTTTGACAAATAAAAGGTAAATATGGATAATTCATCATTTGGAAAAAAGTGACTTGATTAAATTGGCGGAAAAATCGTTAACGTATTTTTACAAGTAATTGATATATATATATATAAATATTGTTATTAGCCTAGCTGTACCTTATATACTGTAAGTATACGTACAATTTAAAATATACTTAATTTATTTGTATTTTAACACTTGTATATATTAAGCGATCAGCATTTTCTTTGTAATGATACATAGAGATAAATCAAGTGATGGCATATATAATATTTTTTTTTAACCATATTCGCTCCCAGCATGGAGCATATGGATCTACACAGTGTGAAGATATTCACTCCGAAAGAGGAGTAT
>JAGVSQ010008569.1:0-14298 GCA_022683975.1 Rhyacophila evoluta
AGAATTTAAAATCAATTTCCATCAAGCACCATCAGTCAAAAATATTAATTATTTGTGAAATTGCTTAAGAGGACGTAAAAGCTTTGTAAAAAATAAGTATTCGGACGTTAAAGTAATTTAAATACACTTTGTTGAGAAACGGCGTCTATTTTTATTTCAAAAACTGTATTTTATTTTCATGAATTTCCCAATACAGGTTTTTTGGTCCTTCTGAATAATTTAGTAAATGTATGATACGTGTTGTCAACTTATGACCATCGATATTGTTTAGTGATGTATTAACTATTGTGTTCGTTTTTTTACCATATACGCTATGAAAGTAAAGCAAGCCTGTGTAAATAGATCAAATCCAGAAAATAAGCTATTTGGATTTCAAGAACGCAAAGATGTCTTGATAATTTTTTTCACAAGAACTATTTTCAGCTAATTGCTTAACTCAATGGGCATTATCTGAAAAAAAATTCTCGTGTAAAATAATCTGTCGAGACGTCTTCACATTGAGTTTAAGCGGCCAAAATAAGCGTATGAAAATATTCTGTATTTTATGTTAAATTATTGTAAGCGGTATTAAGAATTAATAATTCTCTCCCCAGTAGTTGGTAACCTACGCGCTTAAAAATCCAGGAAATACGAGTTCTATTTTACATCTGTCTGTCGAATTTCAAAAAAAAATGCAGGACTAGATACCTATTGAGTTGAGGATTTGTCTGGTAAACAATTTCTGTAAAATATAATATGTCAAGACGTCTTCACATTGATGAGATCCATATACTCCACTTTCACACTGTGTATATCCATGTGCTCCACCTTGATAGTGTAGTTTTTTGTGTGTTTTTAAACCTTTAGCACACTTGAATGCATGGCAACATAAGTCTTGCGTAATTAATAAATATTCCTAAAACAGTCCCGTAAAAATAATAAATCTATTTTAGTTATCAGACTCCAACATGTACCTGATTAATACCGTTATAAAGACGAAGCTGATATGTTCACATATGTAGTATTTTTAAATTGTTGGATATGATTTTCTGCTTTAACAGTAACATAATAAAAATATATCCGTAGAAATGCGTGGTTGGCTGTTTTCGAATATTAACAGAAAAGAGATGTTAGGAATATTTTGAAACCTTTTACCGACAAATTTCAATATTAGAGCTGTAAGAATTTACTTGTATCTCGCTAACCGATCAATAATGAAATGATAAAGTTTAGTTTACGTTCGTAATAAGAGATAAGCACAATGTTAAATTGTTTGCAGTATGTTTCGGTACCGTAATCTTTAAGTCAAGTTTATGTTACTAAATAGTTAAATTGGATTATATTATTTGCATTTCTACCCAAGGGTCTTCAGTTTTAAAGTGAATGTGCAGAGCTAAATCTTTGAAAGGCCAATGGAGCACACAACACAGTAGCAATGTCTGAAGGGCGCCAAAATCATTCGCAATAAACTTTTACAAAAAATAGTTAGAACGCATTAAAAACAGTTTCTTTCAAATTTCTGCAATATGGAATACATGGATCTTGATAGTGTGTAAATTTCTATTGTAGAAACAAAGTATATGAAACTCCGTGACGTGAAGACTTATTTAGACAGATTATCAACTATGACTATCTTAATAACTCATTGAAAATGATTATCAGCTAATTGCACAATCTATTGAGCATTTGTATTTTTGATATATTTTTTTTAAATCACTGAAAGCAATGTAATTATACACAGTAACTTTAAGCATCGATCGCGTATTCGTGTAAATACTTTATTACATATTGTATTTATAAGTATTTTGATATTTTTAGATCTATTTAGTGAGTTGTTTTATATAATAATATCAATTTGTATTGCCGAAAAAAATACATCAACAAAATTATATATTCACAGTTTTTTTATACCATGTGTGCTCCCAAAGTGGAGCATATGGATCTATACAGTGTGAAGATCTTCACTCCAAGGAGGTATATATGGGGTTCCGCAATGTGGAGACGTCTTGATAGATTATTTTTCACGAGAATTGTTTATCAGCAGAACCCAATGGGCATACAGTCCTGTATTGTTGGATTTTTGAAATCTGACAGAGAAGGAATAGACCCGCATTTCCTGGATTGCAAGTCGCGCAAGCTACCAATTAAGCTACCGGAGAGACAATTCTTAATTATTTAAAACGCTTACTATATTTTATCATAAAATACAGAAGATTTTCATACGTTTATTTCGGCCGCTAAAACTCCTTATTCCGGCTCTGCTTAAGCAAACTATGAATAAAAAAGTAATTGTAGACTCGTATGAAAAATAGGCAACGACCGTGAAGCATTAGTTTCGCATACATCCAAAACGCTATAAACTTTGATTTATGTATAATATATGTATAAAAAGTCTACATCTAATATGCTAGACAATTCCGTAAGTGGTGATACTAAGGTTTATTTTCAACAAAAAATAAAATAATGGAAACACTTATTATTTAAGTATAGTAAAAAATATATATATATATATGTTTGTTTCATTGTTTGTTTTACTATTATTATTTATCAATAATTAGTATTATCTTTTAAAAATGGAAAATGAATTTCTAAAAACAAACAAGATGGCTAAAATTTAGATTCCTTTAAAAATATTGTTTCTTGTTTGAGTTATAGACATTGGATATTAACCAGTTAAATGAGATACAAAATAGTTTGAAATGTCATTTCACTAGAATTTTTTTTCATGGATCTATCACTGTATGTTTGTATTGTGCACACATTCAAGTGGACAGTGATTAATTTAATTGGTTAAATACTGTTTTATATATTCATATACCGCAAAATATTCACCGTTTTTAAAAGCGAATTTTCATTATTTCTCCGCGTTGTTTGATTATGTTTATTTCCACAATAAAACGTGAAAGTTTATTAATAAAACTAAAGAATTTTTTAACTTTGTGCTTTGCCACAAAAATGTTGATTTAAAATGTCAGCTCATTTCGGGACAATTTTTAGTTAGGACGAAGCTCGCGAAGTTTTAAGGTCGCTTCGGGACTTCTTATTTATTTTAATAATAATGGAATATTGCGGTGGTTGACAATGAATATTTGAAAAGGTTTAAAAAATAAATAAATCGCCAATCCCAAAAAATATTAATCGTTTCATTTTCAATTTCGAAAATTTATTCATTATATATATTTGTTTACAATGAAATCATTAAAATATGACAAAATGCGATTTTGGAAGAAAAATTTGGAAAAAAGTTGATCGATCAAAAAAAAAAAATCCCGTTCTTTTGGTACTATTTCATACTATACAGGTAGTCCTTAACTTACGACGACTCGGAAAAAAATAAGAGAAAGGATTTAAATACTTTTCCAAAATGTATTATTGAATAACGGGGCACTTCGATTAATTTTTGAACGCCTGGATTCATAAGAAACTTTCAACCTTTCCTTTCCTGTAATGTATAATTGAGTTGATATTGCGTTTGATTAATGCTTATTTCTGTAAATATACTTAACGCAGAGTTCATATTTTGGGTATTTTTTCCGTAACATATTTATTTATTGGATGAAAATGTTACAATATATAAGTATTTATTAGACGCAACAAAAATTAATGTGTTTTCAAAGAATCGGGCATAACTTTGCTAATCTTTGTATGAGAATCGAGAATTGTGGATTCTGCACTTATCAAACAAAAAAGAACACATGTTTGTATGTTTGTCCCATAAAATAGAGAAAAACATGTGTCATGTTTTACTTGTGGTAGAATGAATACATGGAAATCATTTCATTTATCAAATTTCTGTATTTAGTATTTATATATCCTTTCATATTTTTCCGTTAACTTGTCTGTTGTGTATTTTGATAAAACTATTATTGCAAATATAAATAATTATTTTACACATTTTCGTGTATCGTAAGATGAAGATTATATATATAAATACAATTTAAAGTTTTGTAAGAAATTCGACTTACGACCGAGGTCTTGAAACGTATCTCTATCTTCATAGTGGTTACATCAGTCAGTTAATGATATCTACCTCTTTTGTTATTTCTTGCACTTATATAATATTGTTTGACATTTTATACATAATTCCATTATATCAATGCGGAGAGTAACCGTGATATTTAACGATTTGCCTCGGATATTAATATCTTCCACATATGTGAGAGTGAGTTTAGACGAATGTTATTGTATAAATTATTAGAATAGGATCTGTATAACTTATTTGGAAAACACTATCTTCTTCGTTCTGTATTTCTTCTTACATTTTTACAATACTGCCTTTATTTGTTATGTATTCTCTTTTAATATGTTTTTAATATTTTTGTTATAATTATATTTATACCGTGTTGTTAATGTATTGAATTTATAATTTGTAATATTGCAATATATATAAAATAAATAAAAATAGCTACTTACAATAGCTTAAAGCTTTTATAAGCTTTTAACTGGACACTCAGGAGCAAGCACCTTAGCATTTTGAACAGTAAGGCGAGAGTTAAAAAACTAATTTATATTTAATATCGTTCGTTGTATTTTTCTAATAATAAATACGTCTATGAAAGACTTTTAATCGAAATCGAAAAAAGTTCATATTAAAACTTTGTATCCGACAAGGTACGTAATATGTCTATGGAATGAGTTCTCAAACATGAAGCAGGCACATTCTCAGAGAGAGCACTATAAAATTCGTACGAGGATGATATGCTCAGAAGAAGTCTAATCTGATTACTATTTTAATTCCAACTGGTCGTCAATCTTTTATAAACACAACATATGTATTTTTAAAAAATAAATTAAATAGTAAAATATTATAGTAAAGTAAACACGTGACTTAATTAATAATCGTCTTGTAGCACTATACTATATGCATGTCCCGTGTTAATTTAATAATTTAAAGTTATTTAAATGTTTCGAAAAAACATCCCAAGAAAATTGGACAATATTATATGGATTTGAGACCTATACTGCAAAATAAATTAAAGCAAATTGTGGTATTTTTTATAAAGATCTATAAAAAGTATGACGCTCGTAAAAATATCTACACAAAATCATTTAAAATAAAAAAAATTATATCAAAAAAATCAGCAAAACAAATAGCAAAATAATGAGTTTTTTTACTCTCGGATAAAATTTTCAAAAATGGACAAATTTGCACTTAAAACATTCGTTATATCTATTTTCACAGTGAACAAAATAAATTTAAATTATAATATATTTAATCTCGATATTTAATGGAATCGACGTTGACTTCTTGATAAATCGCGATTGTGTTTAATATATAAATGAAGACTTAATTTTATTTTACAAATTTTTCAATCATTGTCAAAACGTGTAATTATTCATTTGAATATAATAAAAACATGTGTCGTCAATATTAAAATAATTTATATATTAATATTTACAATATCTTAGTTTAATCATCGAATGCCGGTGCATATATCAACAAACAGTTTCTTTGAAATAAACCGCATTTTTTGTAACAAAATAATTGATTAATAACATATCTCTATTTCTCATCTACTATGTATTTAATTTTTTTGCTTGGTACTCTTACTGTAACTTAGGAAGTATGTTTTCGCACTATTTTATTTAATGTTTGTTGTATAGACAATTATATATGATTTTTTGAAATGAAGTAATTAAAATTAAGCGAATAAAACATGAATTATGAAGTAGTCCTTAAATCTATGACATAAAAAATATGACATGTAAAATTGCAAACGAATTAAAATGTATGCATTTTACATCCAATCTTAGAACGGTACGGTGTTTCATTATAATTAATGTTAAGCGTCGCGTGGTAAAAATGAAGCTGGAAAGGGGATATTCTATAGGTGACCATGAAAACCGTAAGCTTATTTGCCACTTTTATTGTTGAGTAAAATTTTGATATCATAAAAAACTAAAAAGTTTCCTATATACAGGTAGATCCGTGAAAATTAAATCTGATAATATGATTTTAAAACCTAAAACTTCTCAATAAATGCATATTTTATATTAAAAGGTTTCAAATAATTTCGATATATTGTTCATGAAATAAGTTTCGTATTAATACAAGTATGTAGTGAATATTGGCGTAGAGACAAAGGTTGTCAACAACTGTATCATACGAGACAAACACTCGTGATGCTCGCAATGCAGAATGCGGAAAATTGGTTTTGAATCGGGAAAACTTTAGCAAAAGCGATGCTAAGAGAATGAGGGTCGAAAAATAACCAACCTTCTGACGACGGATGGGTTAAATGAAAATGCTTTACGGTTTCCTCAAGGGTATAGAGCCTTTTTGGAAAGGAGTTGTTAATATTGACTTACTATAAATCAACCAGCGAAGCCTTCAGAAAAGGAATTGTAATAAATGAAATCGTGTATTTTGTTTTTTTTTACGTTTCTCTATAACATATCAATGAGGGATTTTATTAAAAGAACGTAATAAATGTTTACTCTTACTGAATGAAAATAACGTATTAATGAATAAACAAACTATGAATAAATTGCTCCATATTCTTTTTAACATGGGGTATACGTTCCAAAAATACCGTACAAAAAAGACAAGAAGGTAATATGAAAATGGTAGATAGGTTCCATCTTACTATACTCAATTCTTGCATGAAAATAGTTAAATTTCACATCACATGTGTATTACTTGTACGATAGATTTAACGTTATAAATCACATATAATAAATATTTAGTCCTTCAGTATCATGCCGTCCTAGTAACCTTTCCCATTTACTATAGTTTTTTTGGTGATAATTCATTATAGCAATTTTTTTTATATGCTTGAATGATTGTCAGTCATTTACAGTGTATTCAATTATTTACTGTATATAATATGATTAAACTATTGAAATAATACCTTGATTAAGTAAGATTTTTGGACTTATCAACTATTTTAAAGTAAAAAAAAATAATTTTTTTCTTGGATCGTGTTATTTCAAAACCGTGCAAATCGGTACAAAAAGAAAATTTTTTGATTTTGATTTCTCCAGTTCTTTTAATTTTCAGTAATATGGCGCCTTAAAAACGTTTTGTCAAAAAAATTTGTAACATATTTTTTTAAATATTTTAACAAAATAGAAATTGTTTTGTACACGTTAATCAAAGATATTGTCTGTGTAAGTTGGTAACATATACGTATTAAAAAACAAAAGTTTTTTTTAGATACCACGTTCGCCCCCGACACGGACCATCACTACACAGTGTAAAAATGTCTACTCCGAAAGAGGAGTATATAGATCTCCGCAATGTGAAGACGTCTTGACAAATTATTTTTTACGAGAATTGCTTGTCAGACAATTACTCAACCCAATAGGCATTTACCTTTATGTATGTAAATTGTCTTCCCAGTAGCGTAGAGGTTTTCTACATCTGTCGAATTAAAAAAAAAATCAAAAATGCATGACTGGCTGCTTGTTGGGTTGAGCAATTGTCTGACAAATAATTCTCGCGGATTGCGAGGCGCGCACGCTAACCTCTAAGCTACTGGAGAAAAAATAATTTGTCAAGACATGTCTTCATATTGCAAAGATCCATATACTCTACTTTCATAGTGGATATCATCAGACTGTGTTGATCTGTTTATGTTATGTATATGATATGTTTTTTTTGGGAAGAATTATAAGATTTTATTTTTCAGAGGCCGGATTATTGTTATCTAGTTTAGGAAGCACTGCTATAGATCATTGCTTAGTTAAAAGCTTCAATTAATACCATACATTATATTTTATCTGGTTTTTAAAGCAAGAATATATATTACGAAGACTGAATATAAACATTTTTCATATAAAAAGTATGTCACTCATAAAAAATAAAGTGTTAAAAATCACACTAAAAACTGAAGACTTAATATACTGGCGAGTGTGAAATCATTATTAATGTTTTGATTCCGGCGTTTCATGTGCTTTTCATGAAAAATCAAAAGCCTTTATAGCGGAAGGCTCATAGTTTCCACATCATGAAACATATCGATCGGAAACTTGCCAGTAATATTTTTACAGTCGGGTCGTTTCTCTTTTGCAATGCTGAATATATGGCTCAACATATTTTTATTATGACCCATAACACTGTACTGACACTTTGTGTATGTAGCGTTTAATGTTTTCTTGGGTGTAAATTTTAATTCAATTCTCAACTTACGTGATATTGTACATTAATATATACATAAAAACTTCAATATTGACGTAGGACATATTATTTTTTTTGAAACTTTATATATCAATATTGGTAAAGATATATATTTATTACATGTTATAACATTACAAACTACAAGTTTAATACGTCAATAACACGATATACATATAGTTATAACGGAAATATCAAAAACATATTAAAATATAAAAAAAGTATACAGAAAGAATTACAACAAATATATGTATTCAGAAAGAAAAAAAGAGAGTGTCTACCAAGTAATTTAGACAGATCCTATTCTGAAAATGTGTATAATAGCATCCATCTAAGCTCGCTCTCACCTAGGTGGAAGATATCAATATCCGAGGCAATCATACTACTCAAAGGGTTAAAGAGTGTGAATACAATTTATAATTAAAGTGAAAGGAATTAAGTGAAGGTAGATGTTCGAGTATACTGAAGGTGTCATGAGATATTTGGAATATCTTCCAAATAGTTATAGGACATTTTCAAAGCCAAAGTTTTTCATATTTACTTAAAAATGTATTTGTTATATTTTCAGTTCGAGTGTCTGCACTGTTTGTAAAAAAACCATCAATTAAGATATGTTTTGGTAACTCAAGTAATACGTATGCATTTGATCATTTCCATTTTCATCTTGGATTAAAGAACTATGATGGTTCTGAACACGCAATCAACTCCCACAAGTATCCTATGGAAGTTCATTATGTCTGGGTAAAGAAGTGTTATGGGTGAGTTATCATCCATTGATACTGGCTTATTATATTTTTTATTCTTATACCGTGCACAGAAAACTTATAAAATATCCTCTCGGGGTGTTTTCTTAGCAATCAAATTTAGAAATATTTTAAAACTAATAAAATATTTTTAATTCAATTCAATTTATATATGTTTTCATCATTCATTAAGAATCGAGTTATTTCTAACATATGATCGAAAAAGACTCGGTAATGAAAGAGTTAAAAATTTATTTCCTTTGTGAACCACTTTTTCATTGATTTTCATGATTTATACAGTTCCCTTGCTGATGCTCTTGCTTCAAAAGACAGACAAGCTGTTGTAATTATTGCAGTAATATATAAGGTAATTTTATCATATTTGGGAACCACTGTGTGTACATTACAAATATTATAGGATATTGTCTCCTCTAATGATTTAGTGCAGTTATTGAGAATGTCTATCTGCCATATATATTATACAGGCCATACAGATTATCAACATAAAAACCAGCTTAATACAATGCGAGAGAAGATAATTTAATACAGAAGTAAAGAATTACATATGTTTTTTTTTAGATTAAATTATGTAAAACTATGTTTTTTCTTCATTTTGTTTTAATTGCAGCCGACCAGGAGCATGCGTGTCTTTCTCGTATGTGAAATGTCTTTTCCATCATACACATTTCTTATTATGATTTATTTAATAAAACTTTATGTTACTGTTAAAAATCCTCTAAATTTATTGAATTTTGAGTTCCGGTAGGACCAAATCAAATGATTTTAATTAAATTAAGTTAGGATTTTATTCAAGTGGAGAGTAATTTAGTACTGACACAGATATGGCCAGACAGAAGACGGACAATGAGTTAATCAAGTAAATTACTAAAATTATTTGGTCGACTCAATAAACTTGTTTCTATTTTTTGATCAAATGGTAGCCACTTCACCTCCTAATAAATACCAAACAAGCATATCTAAACACATTGACTTGAGTCATATTCATTAGTATTTAAATATATAATATTTAAACTACGAGTGATAAGCTATATATCTAGAATATATATATATCTTATAGTTAGAAATGAAGTTGTTTACGTTTTATTGTGTTGTGCTGTACTCTATTCATCTTGAAATTTCACTCACTTATTTAATGTGTTCTTACATCTCGATAACTACGACATCTAATGGTAACTACATCACTCACCACTCGACTAACTACTGGTGCAGTGTGAACAATTGAAATTAGATGTTCAAATTTAGGTTTTATTACATTACTTATATAAATCTATTTAATTTATTCGATTTTAATGTTTGATTATTGCAGCTATGCAGAGAAAATAATGCACCTCTTCAGCCAATCGTGAAAGCAATAGAGAATGGGGAGACCACTACTCATTTAAATTTTGATCTGAATTCTTTAATTGGTTGCTTAATAAACACTCCATTCTATACATATCTCGGATCTTTGGAGTCTCCAAAATGCAGTGAAGTAGTCAGGTGGATCATCTATGAAAAAATTCTGGAAGTTTCATGTGAACAGGTAAAATAATCATTCATTCCGCCCATTAAAATTTCGTAGACCAATGGATCCATATTTAATTATAACAACTAATATTTTTGTTAAATGACTTGATCGTTTACTTTTATCATGTATATTACTAACATATGCTTACCACGTGACCTCTCCTGGATTCCTTTCTTATTTTTCTTCTTTTCTCTTGAGAAACTGCATAGAAAGTCCTCAGTAGGCTTCAAACACAAAAAGAGACCTCTTAAAATAATTTGACGAAAAACAAGATCTCCAATTTTCTAACTTGTGAAGTGAGTTGTGAAGTGAGTTGTGAAGTATTTGACGTATGTTTTCTCAAAGACATCTCAGTAAAATGTCACTTTAAAAAGATCGTACAATCTGATGAAAATGATTTGATCTTTGCCCAAATCGTTGTACTAATTGAGTTCCAAACATGTCCAAAATGACTTGATGATTTATAGAAGTATTGAAATCGGCTTGTTTTTAAATGCATTTCAAAATTATATGCACATCAACCATGTCCGCTTCAAATGTGGAACATATAGATTTCCAAAATGTTAAGAGTTATTTTTCAAAACAAATGGTCAATGAAGCCATAGTCCTCGGTGTCAAATGAATCAAAGCTGCATGAACTTAAGCTTAGATATATAATCATTAAAGCAAGTCAACATAAAAAAAAAAAAAATTGACAAATAATATACCATAAACAATGTGTTAAATTGGTATTGCTAAATAAAGAACCATTAAAGAAGTAAGTTAAGAAACCTTAGAATATTTTAAAAAGAAGTCTAAGGAGTTTTACAATGTAGCATTTCAGTTGGGTTTCTTAATTTTAATTTACAAAAATTATTGTGTGTAAGCAAAACCTGTGTCCTTCAATTATTTTAGTATCTTTTTAATATTTAAATTTTTGCTTAATCTTTTTTTATTTCAGATGAACACTTTGCGGAAAGTGAAGTTTATTGGCGAGAAGATATTCCCAAATCACAGAGAATCACAACCTAGGAACCGCAGACCCGTTTACCATTATAAATAAATGCCTTTATAACAACTTTGAATTGATTTCGAAATAAAATGTATAAAGCAGATATTTAATGCTTTAAATTAAAATAAAATTTTGAGCAAAAAATATTTTTTTTTTTATAGTGTATAACTTAGACGATTCTATAAAATGGTAGCAGCCTAATATATGTTACAATGTAGATGAATAAAAGATAACAAAAAGACTTCTTTTTACATTACCACTCCTTATGTGGAGCATATGGAGAACTCGGTCTTTAACTATGCTCATTAATACATTCCGGTCGCTAGTGAATATTCTATTTATACAAGTGTTATGTAGCTCTGTCAAATATATTCTGCAGATCATGTTCTGTAGATATACAGTCAAATTCCGTTAAAACGAAAGTTGTGGGACCACCTGTTCTGTTTCATTATACTGAAATTTCATTATAAAGGAATGTAAAATAGGTATATCATTTTTTCTGATCCACCATATGTTCATTATATTGGAAATTTCAGTATTTCAGAATTCGTTATAATGTAATTTGGCTATATTAGAAGGAGAGGCAGATCAGGTTGAGAATTTCTTGAGGTATTCCCAGCATGTGAATGAGCCAGGTCCACCAATATAAGAACATACATATTTATATTAATTGTAGTCCTACAATGTATTGTTGGATACTTGAGAGTTTTTTGTTTTAATTGGATATTTTTATTACATATTGGAGCGTTATAGAATTAGAAATTTACAAGTGCAAGTGTTAGAACAAAATTACGACTGTGAAATAGCATTACAGACTTACTTATCACTTGGAATACATCAGATATGAAAAAAATAACTGACAGACAAGTATTGTAGTTTGCGATATTGAAAAAATTCCAATTCATTACAAAGCTTAAGTTTTTGTTTTGGAGAAGTTTGCGTGATAGGTTGTCATATTTCATTTGGGAACATTGCCTGAACTATGTACTGTATAACTTCAAAACCGCATTAAAAGAGACCCTTCAGTATTGTAATAAATAAAAAATATTTCATAATTATGAGATACTGTGAATGTAATTGCGCAGGTATTTTTTGTGTAGGCTTTGTGTATGTATGATAAATTTTCACATGTAGTTATCAACAATTTTGGAAACTTATTCAATTGCAGAAGCCATCTTAAAGTTGATTAATTTATTCATAAAATAGTCAGTATGTAAATGATAGATAATGACAACGCTGTGCGGTATATTAAAGTTTATAAACATGTGGTTCTTAAGTTGTTTCGTTGTGGACCACGATTGTTTTATAAGCCTTTGGTTTGGAAGGAAAGCCATACTTGATTTGAATGTAAAAAGAGTAGGAATTTACACGCTTGATGTTATTCTGAAAGATGGTTATTTACGAGGATTGGTTGCTAGCTATTTGCTAGAACATTTGTTATATCTAGTTATGGGATTTGAAACATTCAGTATTCTCTACATGCAATGATATTTGCACAATGAAAATATGTCTATTTTAAAAATATAAGATACGGTACTTTGAAAAGGCCCAGAACGTTAAAAATATGCGAGTTATAAATTGGTAAAAGTACAAGTGTAAACAGGTGGTTATAAAAACTTTTTTCACTAGAGCACCTCCAACTCACAGTGTGGAACCTATAAAATAAATATTAGAAAAATATTCTGCATTTTGTCCATACTGCGGATATTTTCAAAAAAAATTATAACCCTTTTAACGCTGAGAAACGATGTATCTTTGTTCATAATAACAGTGAGAAATGCCAACAGCAATTGTTATTAGAGTCATAATGCTCAAAAGAAGAATGAGTTTGGTAATTTAACTACTGGGTCAGTGCATCAGTGGTATGAAACAGTTTTATTGTTATTTAATTTTATTGTTGTGTAATAATTAATTTATAAATGGTAGCATTTCTCGCTATGATTTAAAAAAACATTAAATAGACACATAAAAACAGATTTCAAAAGCAACAAAACGGCTAACATATCATGCGGTACACGACATGGCTGAATTTAATGACAAAGTAATAAAAAAATTCGATTGCATATTAATATTACTATTAAAAACAGCATGGAAGCATTAATATATTTCTTATTAAAATGAATCACGATTTTAGAGATAAAAAAATATTTGTAATGAATCATGTTAAAATTTTTTATTTATTACTAAAGAACATTTCCTTCCAGAAAGTTAAAAGTTGGTTTTACAAAAATGTTTAAGCGTATTATATTATTCGCGTTTCTACTTCTAGGAGTGGGTAAAAATCAAAATTTTATTATTGTTTATAGAAAATACTTATTACTGAATTTTAAGTTTCTATTTTTTGGTAATACCACAACAAGTATGATGTGTATAGAAATATTATTTGCATTATATGCTATGGATTTAACTTTTTCAATGCGGACGACACATTTGTGTAAATAAACACCCAAATAACATAACTACTCGTCAGTACACATATTTTAGCTAATCGACAAGTATGTAAGCTTTGATCGGTGAGCAGGTATTCATGTGAGTCATTAAAAAAATATCCTGAACTTTCAAATAGTTTAGCGTGAGTAAACTAATGATTGTTGTGATACATTTTTTGTCTCTTTTTAATCCACTACTCTATCAATCCAATCAAGGTTCAGAATTTAATGTAATGTTCAAATTTCGTCAATTTTTAACATTTCCCAAGAAGTCTTTGTTAAACAAGCTGTAATTTTTTTTTGTCAAAATTATATCCTCATCTATAATGATGGCCCATTCAAAAACTTAAAGGGGCTGCACACATTCAAGTTTGCATGCACAATCATTTGTGTGTGACTGTTATTTTTTTCTCTGAAAACAGAACATCTACTAATTTTAGGTATTGATATAATGTGTGTGTCTCCCCGGTTAGCGCAGTTGGTAGCGTGCGTGACTAGCAATCCGGGGAATG